>LPNX010623953.1:0-44096 GCA_001517045.1 Pseudotsuga menziesii | reverse complement strand
AGGTTCTTTACCTACCCACTCTAAAAACATAAATAATAGAAATCCATTCATAGTTTTGTCAATACTTTATTGGAACACTTAGCATATAGATTAAAGAACCATACATGTCAAGCATTTAAATCCTACAAACCCTTGTTAGTTGATGGGTATCATTTTTACTAGAAATATATCAATACTAAATTATAACCAGACAAAGAATATGTTAATAGGTTACGACTCCAACCTTGTTACAATTATATTTATAACTTGGATTACAAATTTATAGAAAAAAAAAATTTCCTTGGCATCACGGTCTAAAACCCTAAATACAATTTACAGTAAATGACACATTAAAAATAAAACAATAAATACTAGGTTATCGGGTTGAATCCTGCCAAGGGTCTTGGATAAATGAAATAAAGGTACAAATACAAGAGGTTGTATGACCCAACCTTATAAAAGTATTTACTTCCACAAGAAATAATAAATCGGGATTATTGACAGGCCGCAACCCTGGTTGCAAGATGACGTCCATCTTAGTATTATTATTCCATGAAATAAATCATGCAATATAAACCTTAAAGAAGGAATCATAAACAGCCTTATGGCAGTCCATTTAAACATTTAGTATCTAAAAGTATCCATTTAAGCCTTTATCGTCTTGACAGAGGCCTCACGGCCGAATCTCAAATCTAATCAAACCGAGTAATGGCCTCACAGCCATAACATTTCTCTAAATCATTAATTGCTTAATCCAAGTGCTGGAAGGAAGAGCCTGTCCTTCCTCCTTAAAATATTTAATAGAACAATGGAAAACTACATAGTTGAAAAATGAAACAACACATATATATAAATACGACAATAAAAATCCCCTCATGGGTTCCTTTTAACTACTTAACCATTACATTAATAGAGAGTCACAAACCCTAGTAGGGTAGGTTCTATCAACCATAAAAGAATTATGTCTATAAAGACTCTGCATAAGAGTTCAAAACCCTTCTAAGAAAACAAAAATGTTATAGCTTATAATAAAATCCCTCTATCGACTCCACGGTGGAAGGGAGGAGTATTAAAGAGGACAACCATAGAAAGCCTCAGGGAAAACCATCAGAGAGTTACCATTTTAGCCAAACAGAGAAAACACAGTATTTGCTTTATAGTCCTTGAAAACACAGAGCCATAGAGTCATGAAGCCATCAAAATTCAAGCTTCAAGGAGCAAGAAGTGTAGGTACAGGTCTTACCAGGCAGAGGCCTTGCTTTCGTGGAGATTAACCCTTAATCCGTTACAACGAATTCGACTGAAAGCTCTTGCATAACAATAACTGGAGGTCAAATTCATTATCATGAGAACTGTGTTCCTATTTTTTTTCAACTCGAAAAGGAGACAAATAATATTTTACCTTGTTGTTCTCAATAGTGGTGATAAATACTAGGAAAACGATGAAGGAAGTTAGGTCACTCTCTAGCTCTCTCACTGGTTGCCACCCCCTACTCTAATCCTTCTGCATTTAATCATTTCCCACATGCACACCCATGAATATTGTTTCAGGGAGGGATCCAAGCAATCCCCCTTGCATCATTCTGTAGGCACCTCCTATGCTCACGTCGCCATCCCCACCCCAGAAAATTTGTCCTCTGTTGAAACCCTACAATTTGACACGATCAAGCCTACTGAGGATTCACTGCACCAGCAGCCGCAAGATGCCAAAGCCCACACTCACACATACATTGGGTTATCCACCGAAAAATCAAGAATAAACCTGCCCCCCTCTAGAATCAATGCACGCATCGAGTACATGAAGACCTATGCACTCATTGGAAAATTCATGGGAATATGGCCCACCGAAAAAAAATTGATCCACTAGATCTCTGGCAAAGGGAAAATGAAGGTCCATTTCGACATTCAGTTGGGGTCAAAAGGCTTCTTCACCATCATTTTCACCTTGCTATAAGACAGAGATTGTGTCCTGGAAGAAGGACCTTATTTTTTTAATTCTGTAGGTCTCTTTCTTCACAACTAGGTGGAGCATTTCAATTCAGGCATGGAAAAATTTTATTGACCCTGGTTTGGGTCTGGCTATTCTCCCTCCCTTAGGACTACTGGGATGAGGAAACCCTCAGGGACATTAGAAACATGCTGGGAGATGTTTTCAACGTGGATGACCTAACAAGACAACAAAGGTGCACTTCTTATGTTTGTATTTGTGTTTATGTGCATATTGCTAAAACCCTACCAGATTCCATTATCCTAGCTCATGAGGACACAGAATGGATCCAGCCGTTAGACTACGAGCACATCCCTTTAGATGTCAAAAATGCCATGAGCACATGCATCTCTAAGGGGACTACCCTAGGAATAACATTAACACAGATCAGACTCCTGGTACCGATGAGGAAGGTTTCAAGAAAATCACAGGAAAACGTAGACAAGGACAAAAAAATCCCACTATCAGTAAATCCTACAACCCTGCCACCAGCAACAACTTTGGGGTCCTTGAAACTCTACCAGAAGAGCTAAAGCAAGATGCTATGGATCCCTCAAAATCCTCCAAGCGTCCACATCAGGGTAACTCTTCTGTAGATCAAAGCCATCAGAACAAGATCCCCAATGAAAATCAAACCCTGCTAGACAAGGAAATAGCTCAACCCAGCACCTTTCTCCTGTCATCTCAAGAGGCGGATGTACTCATGGACGAGGAAATGGGAGACATTAAGCTAGTAGAACTGGACCTAGCAGGCCTAGAAAATGCTTGTGAGAACAATAACCTTCAAAATATTGCTCCTAAGTAGATCTAGATGCTCATGAACATCCTGCACACTGCTAAAGCCAACAACAAATTGGGCATAATCACCGCCAATCCTAAACATACCAAGAAAGGTACCAAGGAAAGTAAAAAATGAGGAAGGAAAATAACTCTTCAGAGGATAACCAATTTGGGAACCATTTTGGTTAAATCAGGGCAATACTCCCAGCTTACTAAATTTTTCCCTCTCAACTCCACTGTTAATCAATGAAGATAATATCTTGGAATATTAGAGGCATCAACAGTCCCAGCAAGCAAAAAATGATTAGGAAAAATATTCAGCAAGAGAAACCTACTATCCTCATGCTACAAGAAACCAAAACTAACAGCTCCAGCATTGACTCTCTAATGTCCAGACTCTAGCAAGGCAGTCAATCTATATCCATTGAATCATCTGGGGCCTCTGGAGGGCTCACAATCTCTTAGATCCATGTAGAGGTGGCTATTAACAATTTTTTGGCCTCTCGCCACACTATTTCCGCTTCTTTTCATTTCATAAGCACCAACATTCACGGCCGAATAACCAATGTATACAGACCCCAGCTTTCGGACCAGAAATTGGTCCTTCTTGACTTTATCCAGTGGCTTATTCAGGAGCAAGCCCCTCACATTGATATTCTTAGCGATGATTTCAATCTCATTGCGTCCCTTCAGGATAAGCAGGGAGGAAGGCATAACCTCTCAGAGGAAGACAAACTCTTCAAAGAATTCATTGACAGAAATAATTTGAATGATCTCCAAACCAACAACGACATACATACCTGGAATAATCGTAGGGGAGGAGCTAGGCTAGATCACTTCCTCATCTCAGAACATATAATGCTCAGAAATGATGAGGTCCATGCTTCCATCCTTCCTACAGCTGGATTTGATCATTGGCCAATTTTTTGAAACTGGCATGTCGATGATGTGGCCAAAAGAAAACCTTTCAGGTTTGAAAAATTCTAGCTCACTCATCCGGATTTTCATGAGATAATAACACGCTGGTGGTTGAACACTCATGTCACTGGGACTTCGAGCATGAAAAAACTACATAATAAGCTAAAACTACTCAAGCATCACCTAAAACATTGGAACAGACATACTTTTGAGAACAATTTTACCAACAAAGCTCTCCTGGAACAGGATATGGCTCACCTCCAGGAAAATATTATCTTCTCAGGCTGCACTGAGGAAACTAATGCTTGGGAACAACAACTCACTATTCATATTGGAGAAAGAACCAAATAGGATGAGATTTACTGGAACCAAAAGGCACACATCAAATGGCTTCAGGAAGGAGAATGCAACACTTCATTCTTTCACAAATCTACCATTTAGCACTGCATGCAAAATCGCATCACTAGTCTAAAAAATGCTGAAGGCCACACACTGAAGAGTCATCAGGACATGGAAGCCGAGCTGGTCTCCTACTTTGAGGATATCCTCACTAAATATGTTTAAGACAAGGCTCAGGCTATCCAAGAAGTCACAACTCACATTTCCCAACTTGTTAACTGAAGAACAAAACATCATGCTTATGAGGCCAACCACGCTTCAGGAGGTGGAGATGGTTGTGATTCAAATGAAAGAAGACAAAGCCCCAGGTATTGACGGGTTTACTGTCAACTTCTTTCACTCTTGTTGGAACCTGCTAAATCTTGAAGTCTGGGAAATTGTGGAAGAATCTTGCATCACTCAGAGAATCTGGCCTGCTCTCAATGCCACCTTTCTTACTCTCATTACCAAAGAAAACAAACCCTCCATGCCCAACAAGTTCTGGCCCATTGCACTTTGTAATGTGCTCTGTAAAATCATCACCAAAATCATTTCCAACCGCCTTAAACCTTTACTACCCTCCCTGATCTCAGTGGAAAAAACTGGCTATGTTGAAGGACGACAAATTCTAGACGGGATCATCCTGACGCTTGAAGCTATTCTTTCCCTCAAGACCACCAAAAAACCTGGTATGCTTCTCAAATTGGATCTCTCCAAAGCGTTTGACAAACTCAATTGGGTCTTCATTGAAAAAACCCTATCAGCCTTTGGGTTCCATCCATCCTGGATTCATTGGGTGACCCATCTCATCACATATGCCTTCTCTTCCATCATCTTAAATGGAGTCCCGTCTAAACCTTTCAATCCCTCTTGGGGTATCAGACAAGGAGACCCCTTCTCCCTCTTCATTTTCATCCTCATGTTTGAAGGACTTTGACGCATGCTCAACCAAGCCAAAATCCTTGGATCCCTTAAGGGTCTCTCGCTACATGACCATACCCCAATTACCCATCAGCAATTTGTGGATGACAACCTTCTTATGGGAAACCCCTCAGTCTAGGAAGCCAGAACTCTCAAGCGCATCCTCACCACCTTTTCTAAAGCCTCTCGTATGACAGTCAACCAGGAAAAATCAGAAATCTTTTTCTTCAACACCCCCATCCCAACCTAGAGAAACATAGCTTGCATTCTGAGTTTCAAAATAGCCACTCTACCCTCAAAATATCTTGGTGCCCCACTCATAGACTCATCCCTCAAGCATTCCTCATGGAGAGATCTTCTTACTAGGCTGGAACTTCATTTGTCTCACTGGAATCTCTGCTCTCTCAACATTGTTGGTCACCCTGTCCTTATCAAATCCATTCTCCAAGCTATGCCACTTTACCTCTTTTCAGTCTTAGCTGCTCCAAAATGGGTCCTCAAATCCATTCGCACGCTCCACTGCACCTTCCTTTGGAATGGGGATAAAAATTCCCATCACTGGGCTCTGTTCAAATGGGGGGCTCGGGCTGAGGGACCCCGAACAAAGTAATGAAACCCTCAGTGCGAAAATATGGTGGAACTGCGTCCCCAAAAATCACAGCCAGTGGGCTCAATTCTGGAATAAAAAGTATGCTACAAAATGGCCCACTCAACAGCTTGTTAGGTTCTCTGAGAACATCAAAGGCTCTCTCATATGGAATGCTGCCAATTCACAAAGACCCATAATACAACAACACTATTTTTGGGAAATTCATAATGGCACTCTGGAAAACTTTTGGACTAAATCCTGGAACCAGCTTCCCTTGTTGGCAGCTACTTTCAATCTTCATGACAGACTCGACACTCTCTCCATTCCCTTGCATGACAAATTTTATTTCTTTTGGGACCAGAATGGACAGGAAGACTTTAGAAAATGGACCACTAGAGACAGGTGGCATCAGGAACAACAACCTCTCTTCACCGAAGAGATTTGGGAGGAGCTTCAACAACGTTGCATCAGGCGCAGAACTGGTAATGCCATCCTTCGATGGGGATACAAACATAAAGGCATGTTTTCCACTAAATAATCTTATCAACTCATCAACACCCCCAATGAGCCCTTAGATCCTTACTGGACTAAAATATGGGACATCAAAACTTGGCCAAAGGTTACCACCTTTCTCTGGTTGGTCCTTCACCAATGCATTCTCACCTAGGAAAATATTATTAGAAGGGGTTTCACTGGTCCCTCACAGTTCTTGCTTTGCAAAACCCATGAGGAAAACACTGAACACATTTTAAATTGGTGCCCTTTTACAACCTCCCTCTGGACCAACATAGCTAGTATATGCAAAAGAACGGACATATGCCCAAGCAGTGTCATTGACACCATAAAAAATTGGCACAAGCATCCCTTTCAAAACTCCATTCTCAATAGAATCTGGAAGCTCATCCCTAGCTTCCTTATCTGGGGAATCTAGAAATAAAGAAACCTCAGGATCTTTGAGGGAAAAGGAAATTGGATGGAAACCATTTGGATCCAATGTCAACATCGCATTAGGGAAACCACTTTGCTCTCTAGCTGGCAAGACTCTGATTTTCAATCCCATCCCCAAGAACAAGACATTCTTCACCTTTGGCTCCCCCACCTGCCCCCTACATCCAATGATATCTCTTTGCGTAACCCCCACCTCTCTTCTCCATCATCCTGGTCCATTCCTCCCCCAAGCTTCTTCAAGCTAAATTTTGATGGGGCCTCTAAAGGTAATCTTGGCCTGGTTGGTTTTGGTGGTGTCTTCAGGACTGAAACAGGGCAGATCATTTGGGTCACCTATGGGAAACTTGGGCTTAAAACAACAATGTGGCCGAGCTGAATGGCCTCCTTTAGGGCATCAAATTTGCTTCCACTCACGCCCTTTTCCCACTAGTGGTTGAGGGAGGCTCTACACTAATCCTCAATCTTGCCATCAAGCTCCAGAATAGGATGAGTAGCTCCAAAATCTCTTCCATCTAGGGAGACTCTGCACTAATCCCTGTGACTAGTGAATATGGATTAGATGGAAGAGCGCTGGAAGTGTCCTTCACTTGTAAGAGAATAGAAATAGGGACAAGGAGACTGGCTAAGCTCAAAATGAAATGGAAATATGAGTGAAGGTGGCAGGGAACAGATGGAATAAGTGTTGATAGAGCCAGACCTTCTCTATCATGAAAACAGATGCTTGGTGTCAGCGAGTTGTTCAAGGCCTTATATCTCCTGTTTCCCTCGAAATTCAACCAAAAAGACAAATGCCCAAAACTTCAACAAGCGTTTTCCATCAAAATGGGAGAAGATAAGTTACTCGAAGGAAGGTCACATATCATTTTAATCATCCATTAATTTGTAAATGATGCATGGCAGTTTTAAGTTCAAAAAATAAAATAACAAAGAAAAAATTAATGTAAATTTTAATATCTGCCTATTAAATCTTACAAATCCAAAGATAAAAATAAAATGGTAAAATATAAATTTTGATCTAAAATCTTAGAAACTCAATAAAAAATTAGTAAACCAAACTCAAAATGCAACCTAAAGTAATTAAATATAATATAAATGATAGAATATAAATCTCAACTGAAATCTTAAACCCCAAAAATCATTGTAAATTTTAATCTCTGCATATTAAATCTTATAAGTCCAAAGATAAAAATAAAATCATAAAATATGAATTTCAACCTAAAATCTTAAAAACTTAAAATCAACAAATAGTATACCAAATAACAAATTCAAAATGCAAAACTATCTTAATTAAAAATAAAAAATAATATAAATGATAAAATATAAATCTCAACTGTAATCTTAAAAACCCAAAATCAACCAATAACATGCTAAACCCAAAATCTTTAAAACCCAAAATCAACAAATAACATACTAAACCCAGAATCTTAAAAACCTAAAATCAACCAATAACATGCTAAGCCCAGAATGCAAAGCTGTATAGAATCCTCTCAATAATTCACTTAGAATTTAAAACTGCATAAACCCATCATGATTTAGGGTCACACGTACAAAGCTTAAAAACTTACCTGCAATCTTGAAATTCAAATTCAACAACATTTGAAAGGAGAATGCAATCTTGTAATTCAACACCATATATGGTCTTGTAGCTTTGTATGTGCACTGGAAAACAAAACAGAGCATGATAATATAAATACATACTTACAATGCATTACCATAAGTATTACCTGAATGATGCCCATTGTTTGGAACTTCAGAAACACAATTGCAGGAGCATCTTTGCACTCCCTCCCTACATACCCAAAATATCTGATCTGCTCTTCTTCACTGCATCATCTTCTCACTTCCTCCCCCACAATCCAAACACAGACCCAAAAACATAACACATAAAGAAACAAACTCAAATAAACAAAACACAACCAAAATAAAATTTAAAAAAATAAAAAACAAAACAAAAGACACACAGGCACATCTGAAAAAACATAAAAGCATGGCCATGCTTAAAAAGAAGAAGAAAAAATGCAAACCAATAGAACTTTGAAATTCATTAAGCTAAACTCTCCTGTTTCTCAAGAATCTCTCCTATCCATAATGTCTTTAATCTCCACTCAGCTTAGGCAAACCCTATTCCCTTCTCAGATGGGCTGGGCTTTGCTCTGTTTGAGTCAGGAAAACCCTCTTCCATTCTCGGCTGGGATATGCTCTGTGTGAGTCAAGAAAATCCACACTTCAATCTCCACTCAGCTCAGGAAAATCCTCTTCCCATTTCTGCTTACTTCCACATTCTCCACTCGGCTCAAGAAAATCCACTTCCCATTTCTCCTTACTTCCACATTCTCCACTCGGCTTAGGAAAATCCGCTTCCCATTTCTCCACATTCTGTTTAACACAAGCATCCCTTTCAAAACTCCATTCTCAATAGAATCTGAAATCTCATCCCTGGCTTCCTTATCTGGGGAATCTAGAAAGAAAGAAACCTCAGGATATTTGAGGGAAAATGCAACTCGACGGAAACCATTTGGATCCAATGTCAATAGCGCATCAGGGAAACCACTCTACTCTCTAGCTGGCAAGACTCTGATTTTAATCCCATCCCCAGGAACAAGACATTCTTCGCCTGCCACTTGCATCCAATGATATCTCTTCGTGTAACCCCCACCTCTCTTCTCCATCATCCAGGTCCATTCCTCCCCCAGGATTCTTCAAGCTAAATTTTTATGGGGCCTCCAAAGGTAATCTTGGCATGGCTGGTTTTTGTGGCATCTTCAGAACTGACACAGGGCAGATCATTCAGGTCCTCTATGAGAAACTTGGGATTGAAACAACAATGTGGCTGAGCTGAATGGACTCCTTCAGGGCATCAGAATTGCTTCCACTCATGCCCTTTTCCTGCTAGTGGTTGAGGGAGACTTTGCACTAATCCTCAATCTTTCCATCAAGCTCCAAAATGGGACGAGTAGATCCAAATATCTTCCATTTGGAGATTGGATTATGATCTTCAACAACTTGCTGAGCTCCTATCCCAACCCCTGGCTATCAACTTTCAGCACGTTAAAAGAGAGGTCAATTCCCTCGTGGATAAGATGGCAAACTAGGGTGTTCGCTCAACCATGTTCCTGCACCATTGTACCCTGGATGATATTCCGGATGCTCACCTAAGGTAGGAGTGTGAGCTCATAGCTTCTAAATATCTATCCCCAGATGCGGGTGTCAATCAAGTCCACATGGACATGGGGGAGGCTAATGAGGCCTTCCCCCCCATGCGTGACCTCGCCACCTTTGCCTTCAATGAAAGCCTTTAATACCATGGGAGATGTGGCTGCATCCAGGCATGTAGACGGGACTAGGCCGTCACTTCAAATCCCAGTCGCCATTACTCACCCTCCTGGATGCCATAACTCACAGCAGAGCCATTCAATATGGCCGACGTTGGGTGTTGGGCTGCCACATTTGAACATGAGGTGCCTGCTCCATCACCTTGCTTCGTGCTTAGATGCCATCCTCCTTTGCATTGGTCTGTTACCCTAGCGCTTAGCTCTGGTCTGTTACCATATTGCTCTGCTCTCCCGCCATGCCCAGAAGACAAAGAGGTGTCCCCTGTAGAGGCCGTGGTCGTGGCGCTCAGGAGGACCGCCATATCCCTCTCTTGGCTTAAGAGAGTGGTAATGGTTTCGACCTGGAGATTCCTGAAGAAGTGTAGTAGATTGTCAATGACTAGGAAGATGAGCTGTCTCAAGATTTCAATGCGGCTGGAAGAATGATGGATAGAAGACAGAATTACTGGATCTTTAGGAATTTGCTCATTCGATTGGTCCTTTTGTTCAATCCTCTGGTTCCTCCCCCCTCAGAGCCTCCAGTTTGCCTCTCGCTGGCTCCCGTAGAAGCTTCACCTTCTACTCCTCCACGCTCCTTTGTTGCCCCAACCACCATTCCTATTACTTCATTTTGCACCATTCCCCCACCATAGTGCCAACCCTCCACTCTCTCAACGAGCAAGGTCACGTCCAACCTTGTCGTTTCAAAAAAGACTGCTCCGCTCCCCACCAAGAAGCCTCATGTAGGTACAATGGAAGAAGACAACCCCTCCAGTGACGAGGAAATGGTAATGCCCAGCAAAACTTCAAAGGCCAAGCCAGGCGAGCTTGCTCATCTAGCCTCACCAGGATACAACTTCCCCATCGTGGAGGAACCATACTACAAACAGTGAACATGTATCACCATGGCTACGTGTTGGTCTGCATGCCATCAACAAGGTTTTTTGAACAGGTTTCACCTTGACCACATGTTGTTCTGCATGATACTGTCAGGTTTTTTTGTCTTTCATACTGTTAACTTGTTGGCTTATTGTTTGGTTTCTCGAAGAACTAAGGAGGTTTTTGTTTATGTTCATTTAGGTGGCCTATTTTCCCTCCTGGAGGGAGGGTCCTGGTTCTGTGGACCTGTTTTCCCTCATAGATGGAGGGCCCAATCTTATTTTGAACCTCTATATCTGCTCATCATGAGCAGGTCTGCCTGTAAACACATATGTATCACTACTTTCTTTTTTTAATAGAATAGCTCTCAACTTACCAAAAAAAAAATAGTGGTGATAAATACCACAACACTGTCGGTTGCGTAGATCAAAAGACCCAGGGTTGATTCTCTCGTTGGTATGGGTATAGTGAACAGACGGAAGGAGAGGCCAAGAGCTTGCTGACAACGCCAAGAGCATGCATAACGATGCCAACACCAAGGATGAGAGCCGAAGGCACTCAATCAAAAGAGAGCATAACAATACAACACGAAAACAAAAATCGAAGTGAGTTAAACCCTTAGGGTTAATGACACGACGTATCTGCATGCCAGCTGAAGATCATAGCGTCGTCACATGGATTATTAAATACCAATGCTTTGATATCTATTATCAACCCAAAACTATAATGTTCCAAAACCCATCGAATATTACATTACACCTTTAACATTTTAATACCATCGATTGTCCTTTTTACGCTTGATGCTTTGGTTAGGTTTGGCACTTAATGTCTAGGAGATACCTTGTTCTCTAGGTATAGATAGATCCCCTTTTATGCACAATATCTCGGAAGTGGAACTAGTAATATGTGAACCCTCTTTAGAGCACCTGCAATAGAATAGATGGTTTATGCGTTAGCTCTAGGGCTAAGTAAGACCATAACCAAACACTCTAAAATCTTAGAGAATTTTAACAAATGTCCTAGACAGTATAGCTAACAAACATGCTAACTGTAACAAATGAAAAAATAAAGATCATGTTTCTTCATACTTAATGTCAAGTAAGTCGTGTCGTCATAACGATAAATCACATAAGTGTTGGAGTAAACACACATTTTGGTTTTAAAGCTAAACAAAATTTAATTTTTGTCATTACACTTACACTTAAGACTAGTTTTAAAAAAAAACTACGAATTTTGGAGATGTTACATAATCTATATCAAATACAAAATAATTCATAAATATATGTGTAGTGTCTAATTTTTATACACAACATAACAAAATCATCACACAACATCACAATCACATTACAACATAACATAACACAAATAGATAAAATTTATTTTTTATATATTATTAATTATCATTTTATTGTTTTATATTATTTATATGAATTTATTACATTATAAAAAATAAAGTATTTCATCTTATAATATATTGAATTAATAAAAATATATATATATATTAATTAAAATTAAAATGAAAAATAAAAGTAAAAGATAGTTATATTTAAGTTATAAAAATGAAAAAAAATTGCATACATTTTACTTTGAAATAAAATATAACATTATGAAAACAATTAGTAAAGTTTTGGTGATTGTAAATGAACGTTTTAGTCATGTTAAATATTGTGGATAAAAACAGTGTTAGTTTTAAAAATAATTGAAAGGGATAAAGATTCAATTTTCTATAATATAATATTATGAAAATAATTAGTAAATTTTTGGTGATTGTAATAAATTTTTTTATTCAAGTTAAATATATTTGGTAAATAGAATGATGGATTTTTTTATAATTCTTTTGGATTTGTAAAGTTTATATATATATATATTTGGCAAAGTGGTGGAACCCCCCTGACTAGCAGGGTTGCCATTGGCTGAGTGGCCACGAACCAAGGGCATCTAAGCCATCAAAATCACCCAGGGATCGCACCAAGCCTGGACCGCACCAACCCTTAACATGGTTGGATTTTAGGTATCCGATGGGATTAGAACCGGTGACCTTCCGGCTTAGGGGGCGTCTTAACCATACCCCGCCACCAACTGTTCTACATCTCGCGGATTGTAAAGTTTATATCTTGATTATTTATAAATATGGTTTTGTTTGGAAAAAATATTCAAACTACAAAATATAAATAAAGAAATGCATATTTATAACAAAACATCATCTTTTGAAATATGTAATCTTTTTGAATATGTAAAGTTTATATCTTTATTATTTATAAATTTGAATTTTTTGGAGAAAAAAATATTCAAACTACAAAAATATTAAAAAAAATACATATTTATAACATATATCATTTATTGAAATATAATAAATATTATGGAAAATTAAATATTATATCTTGAATTTAAAATTTCTTTATTATTCTTAATTATTACATTATAAATAAAAGAAATAGTTATTCTTAACATACACCATCCATTTATTGATATATGACATTGTAAAAAGATAAAGTATTTATCTTATAATATTTTTTATTTAAATTTTAATTAATTAACTATATTTAAATTTTAATTAATTAACTAAATATGTTTGTAACATACATTATTTATTTCGATCTATAAAACTAGAAATAAAATATAACATGATAACATTATGAAAAACAATTAGTAAATTTTTAGAGATTGTAATGGAACTTTTTGTTAGGTTAAATATTTTTGGTAAAAGGAAGGTTAGTTTTTCAAATTATTTGATGGATTTCTTTATGATTTTTTTGAATCTATAAAATTTATATTATAACTATTTATAAATATGATTTATATTTTTTGAAAAAAAATATTCAAACTACTAAATATAAATAAAGAAATACATATTTATAAAATACATCATTCATTGAAATATAATATGATATTATGAAAAATTAAATATCATATCTTGAATTTAAATTTTCCTTATTTTTCTAAATTAACACATTATAAATAAAAGAAAAATGTATTTATAACCTATACCATTTATTAAAATAAATATATGACATTACACAAAGTAAAAATAAAATAACATTTTTTTAAAATAAAATATTTTATTTATTGAAATAAAATAAATTATAACATTATGAAAAACAATTAGTACATTTTTGGTGATTGTAATGGAACTCTTTGTTATGTCAAATATTTTTTTGTAAAAAGAAGGTTAGGTTTTCAAATTACTTGACAAATTTGAGTTACAGTGAAAATTAAATTGATGGTGGATTAGATAAATTTATGTTTCTTGGACCATGGGTTAGGAGAGACAAAGTTCAGTTCCCACAACTTGATTTTGGGCTTGGGGATAGGGTCAATCAGTTCATTGAATCGATCAACAAGAAGTAGGTTTGGGTAACATCTTAATACTGGACTATTGCTTTACAACCTGACCCACTTCATCTCTCAGACCTTCGTCAATCGCCTACAACTTCCTAATACCCCTCACCCTCACCTTATCAGCTAGCCTGGGTCCAACAAGACGACCCTCGTATTCTTATCAACAAAAGCTGTACAGTCACTTTCGCCATCGGACCCTTCTGGGACACAGTAGATTGTGACGTCTCTCTCCTTGACTGCTTTGAATAGATTTTTTTATGATCTTTTGAATTTATAAATTTATATCTTAATTATTTATAAATGTGATTTTTTATAATACATGTTTATAATATACATCATTTATTGAAATATAATGTGTTGTTATGGAAAATTAAATATTATATCTTGAATTTAATTTTTTTTGTTCTTCTAAATTAACACATTATAAATAAAAGAAAAAGGTATTTATAACATATACCATTTAATATTTTGGTTTCATAATCTTTGTTACAATACTGACTTTCCTAGCCTTTTAACTTATCAAAATTATAGTGAGCTGGAGACGCTTCTCACCAACCTCTTTGAGCATAAGAATACAATTTTAAAACAAACTAAATAATTTGTTTCTTTAGGTCCAATAGACCAAAGTTTGGTCTTAGTGGACGTTAACCACCAACATCATCATCATCAATATAAATATATGACATTACAAAAAATAAAAATAAAATATTGATCTTATAATATATTTCATTTAAAATTTAGTTAAATAAACATTTAAAAAAATTTAAATAAAAAAAATAATTATATTTAATATACATTATATCCATTTCAATCCATAAAAATAAAATTAAAATTTGTATCACAATTCACCCATTGAAATAAAATAATGGTTTACTAAAATAAAGTATTTGATCTTATTTATTTTTTATAAATTGTACTTATTTTAAAATATTATTTTATTTCTTGGAAATTAAATTGTAATTTCAAATAATGTTTTCAAAAAATAAAGTATTCATCTTTTAATATATTCTATTTAAATTTTAATTAAATAAATACATTATAAAAAATTAAATAAAAATAAAAATTATATTTTTTTCAATCGATCATAAACCTAAAATAATAATAATAATAATTGTAACATACACATATTTGTACTTTTAAAGTGGTTCATGAGGAATTTTTTTTTATAGCAAAAATAGTTTTTCTCCATTTTTTTTTCGGATGGCAGAGCGACTCTGAAACGCGGCTAGGGTTTCCCTAGCCGTCGCCTCCCTTGCTACGCAGAGCCGAGTTCTGGCTGGATTGTTGGCTGCTGCTTCTCCTCGTGTTTGAGCGTGGGGTTCCCTCTGGCTACCGCTTCTCCTCGTGGTCTCAGAATGGGGTTTTCTTAGGTGATGAGATCTCAAGTCCATCTAACCGCCTTCAAGGCCATTGGTCAAGCTGTCGCCCCTCAGGAAGCTTCTCACACTCCCTCCAAGTTCATGAAAAAGATGGACGAGATCCCTTCTTTGGAGCTCTCTCCTACGGATCCATGCCAGAAAGCACTCATTCTCTCAGAGAAATCCCTCATTGGTAAGTTCATAGGGTTGTGGCCCAGCCCTAAGGTGGTGGAGCTCTGGATTGCAGAACATTGGAACCCTCTTCTGCAAGGACAGGTCTCTCTCTTTGCAGCTGGAAGAGGGTTTTTTGTTTTCCTGTTTTCAAATAAAGAAGAAAGAGACCTAGTATTTCATTCGGGTCCATTCTTCATGGGCTCGAGAGGCCTGTTCTTAGCCCCATGGACTCTAGGGTTTAACCAAGAAGCAGAGATGACTGCCGCTCTAGTCTGGGTAAGACTTCCTAACCTCCCTCTTCATATTTGGGGGAAAAGCACTCTAACAGACATTGGTAATAAGCTAGGACGCTATATAGATAGTGCAGAACCAAAAGGGGGGTAGTTCAGATGCGCCCATATCTGTGTAGAGGTGAATCTAGAAAAAAGGCTTTCAGAGGCCCTAAAGGTCACATTAGGAGAATGAATCCACATATAAGAACTGGATTACGAGCATATCCCTTTCAAATGCAACTTCTGTCATGTATACGGCCACTTCGCCAAAAGCTGCCCCAAGCTTGAAAAATCACAAAAATCTGCAAATCTCCCAGCTTCCAAAGATACAGAGTTCCAGATGTTACCTAATCGACGTCATCCTCCATGGCAAAAGGAGCCTCAAGCTTCTCAGCACAAGGTCTCTCCTCAAGATCATTCTCCTCTTGCAGATACTCCACGGCCGGAAAACAAAAACAATTTTGAAGTTCTCCAGGAAGATGAAGCACAATATTCTGAAGCTGTGGATGTACTGGAGTAGGGCATTCCCCCTGGTCCCCTTGGCTCCTTGGAGGCAGCTGAACAAGCTTCTCCAAAACCTGCTTCTACAGGTTCTAAGAAAGACCCCAACGCTTTGGTTCACGAGACTCCAGCTCATGCAAGATTAGCATCCTCGGTCCCTTCCTCTAGGTCAGAGGAAACCTCTGATTCCGAAGACTTTTCAGCTCCTTCTCCTCCCCTCATAAGAGGGCGAAAGACAAACAAAGAACGTAGAGAAAAGGAAGTAGCCACAAACATTAGCTCGGGATCCTAGAAGCAATTGGTCCCTTTCATTAAGGGGCACTTCTCCTCTACGCCTACTTAATGTTTTGTTTCTGTATTCTTCTCTACTCACAATTCGTGAGAGTCTACTCTTGCAAGCAATCATTTTCTCGGAATAGCACCAGAAGCATTTGGGACTCACATCTCAAAGTACTCATAAGAAGGCTGCCTGTTCAGCTAGAGGTCATCAACCTTCTTTTTCCGAATTCCCCTTTATAAGCCTGGCTGGGCTACAACCATTTTAATCAATCAAAATTTTTCAGTTTCTGTTATAAAAAAAAAAACATACACATATTTGTACCATAATTCATCCATTAAAATGAAAATTCGTTTATAAAAATAAAGAATTTCATCCTATTTATTTTTGATAAATTGTCTTTATTTTAAAATATTATTTTCAACTTCCACTTTAGATATTTGTAACCAAAATAAATATATAACATTATATAATATAAAATATAATATTAGTCTTATATTATATTTCATTTTAATTTTAGTTAAATAAACATATTGTCAAAAAATTAAATAAAAAACAACTTATAATTAATATACACTACCAATTTTAAATTTTAATTTAATAAAGACATTATAAAAAAATTAAATAAAATAACTAATCGTATTTGTAACATATATTATTTATTTCAATCCATAAAATAAAAAAAATAATAATAAAATAATTTTTTTTAACATAGACATATTTGTAATATAATTCATGTTTTATGAAAATAAAGTATTTCATCTTAATAATTTCTAATAATTGTATTTATTTTAAAATATTATTTTATTTTTTCAAAACTAAATTGTGATCTCAAGTAATTTTTTTTAAATAAAACAAATGTTTATCTTATAATATATTCCATTTAAAATTTAGTTAAATAAAATTATTATAAAAAATTAAATAAAAAAACTAATTATATTTGTAATATATATTATCTATTTCAATTCATACAAAAATAAATAAATAAATTGTAATATAATTGGCTCACTTAAATAAAAATTGGTTTATGAAAATAAAATATTTTATTTTATTTATTTTTGATAAACGGTTTTATTTTAAAATATTATTTTAAATTACCACAATATAAATAAAAGAAAAAAATAATTATAACCTACACCATCCCTAGAATACATATATGTCATTGTAAAAAAAAAAGTATTAACCTCATAATAAACACATTAATTAAAGTATTTCATTTAAATTTTAATTAAATAAACACATTATCAAAAATTTAAATAAAAAAAACTATTTATATTTTACTTACTGTATCTATTTCAATTCAAATAAAATTTGTAACAAATACATATTTGTAACATAATTCATCCATTGATATGAAAATTGGTTAATGAAAATAAAGTATTTCATTTGGTTTATTTTTGATAAATTGTCTTTATTTTATAACATTATTTTAGATATTATAATATGATGATGATGATGGTTAACGTCCCCTGAGACCAAAATTTGGTCTATCGGACCCTGAAAAAGAAAATTAACTAGTTTGTTTTAAAGTGATATTTCTATGCTCAAAGAGCTTGGAGAGAAGCGTCCCGAGCTTACTATAATTTTGACAAGCTAAAAGGCTAGGAATGTCGGTATTGCAACAAAGATTATGAAACTGGGATCTAATGTGGGTGTATGCAGGGCACTCTAAGAGGAAGTGATTTTCATCTTCAATGTTCTTACTCTCACAAAGGTGGCAGATCCTTTCTACCCAAGGAGTTTTAGGGACTGTCCAACGCCCATTTTCATTGTGGAGCTCATGCGAGTTCGTTCTTATCTTAGCTATATTAATTTTTTTTTTAGGACTGATTAAAACAGAGAGATAGTTTTGATCTTCAAGAGCAGGGTTGATGACCTCCTTATAATATCTTAATTTTGTTTTGGCCTCTAAATCTTTCTCACACCACAATTTTTCTTTAAACTTAGAAGCAATAATATTTTTAATGTTATTAATATTTTGCAATGCAACATTTTCATCGATCTTCCAGTGATTTAACCAAGACCTGGTATCTTTATACCACCCACACTTGAGCCTTAGGTGATTTTGGCTGGAGTTTAAAGCTAACTTAGGGAGTCTATGGTTTGCCATGTTATTGATTTTGTTCTTGTACAACAGGAGTCTAGTCATGGCTAGGCTCTCGATGGGGGAAAGACCCACTTCTATAAGGAGAATAGGATAAGGTGTATTGTTTTTTATTTTGAGGTTGTAAGTTATAAAACGCTTCTGGATTTGCTTGATCTTTCTCCAAGATTCTCTAGAGATACTGTAACCCCAAACCTCACACCCATACAAGATAACAGGAGTGACTAGAGTTTCAAAGAGGAGCTTCTTTTTATCCCACATCACGAGGTTTGTAGCTTTACAGTTATTTTCAAGACCAAAGTAAGCTTTCCCCCCTACGTTAATCCTTTTCTCAATGCTATAGTTCCAGTTGAGCTTGTGATGAATATCAATCCCTAGGTACTTGTAAGAAGACACTTCCTCCAAGTTGCTATTGTCATACACAAAATTAGCGTATGTGTCCTTCTTGGATTTGATAAACATAACTTTTGTTTTGTCAGTGTTAACAGTCATACCCATTGTAGAGCAGAAATCTTTAAGAAGACGAAGTTGTTTATCAAGATCAGAAGAACGCCATAAGGACAATATCGTCAACATAAAGAAGAAGGATGATGACTATTCTAGCTAAGATCGTACCAACACAGCCTGCTTCTTCTAAACAACCCTCTAACTTATCAATGTAAATGTCGAAAAGGGTAGGGGAGAGGGGGCAACCTTGTTTAACTCCGATATTACACTAAATATCTTTCGACCACCCCTCATTGCTTTTAAACTTAGCAATTACATTCTCGTAGAGCCTTATCGCACCAGCTCTTAGCTCGAAAGGAACCTTAAGCTCTTCTAACATATTCCAAAGGTTATTTCTAGGTACCGTATCGAAAGCCTTTCTAAAGTCCACAAAGCAGCAAAAGAGATCGGATTTGTCATTGCGGCACTCCTCCATAATGATCCTAAGCGTAATAAGGTGGTCCGTTGTTGAGTGATGCCTTCTAAAACCTGCTTGACCTTTAGCCCGCTTACCTTCACTTTCAAGCCAAATGCTGATCTTGTTTTCCAAAATAATACTATATAACTTGGCTAAGAGGGGGCTAATCATAATAGTCCGATAATTTGAGGGGTTATTTGTATCCCCGCTTTTAAAAATGGGGATAATGAGGCTCTGAGTCCAAGGCTTAGGGAACCCTTGCTTGACTGCTTGATTAAAAAGCTTGTGGATGTGAGGGATGAGGACAGGAGCTCCAATTTTTAAGATTTATACACACTATCTAAAGTATTTTATTTAAATTTTAGTTAAATAAATACATAATAAAAAAATTAAAATAAAAAAACTATTTATAATTAACTTACTTTATCTATTTCGATCCATAAAAATAGAAATAAAATTTGTAATAAACAATTATTTGTAACATAATTCATCGATTGATATGAAAATTGGTTAATAAAAATTAAGTATTTCATTTTGTTTATTTTTGATAAATTGTTTTTTATTTTAAAACATTATTTTGGATACCACATTATAAATAAAAGAAATATAAATTTTTAACCTACATCATCCATTAAAATAAATATATAACATTGTAAAAAATAAAAAATAAAGTATTGATATTATAATATATTCCATTTAAATTTTAGTTAAATAAACACATTATAAAAAAATTAAATAAAAAAACTAATTATATTTAACATACATTATCCATTTCAATCTATAAAATATAAATAAAATTTGTAAAAAACATAAATTTTTTATCTTATAATATATTCTATTTAAAATTTAGTTAAATAAACGTATTATAAAAAATTTAAATAAAAAACTAATTATATTTGTAATATACATTATCCATTCCAATCCATATATAAATAATAATAATAAAATAACACAATTAACCCACTTAAATAAATATTGATTTATAAAAATAAAATATTTTATTTTATTTATTTTGACAAATATCTTTAATTTAAAATATTATTTTAAATTACCACATTATAAATAAAAGAAAAAGATATTTGTAACTTACACCGTCAATTAGAATAAATGGCATTGTAAGAAAATAAAGTAGTGATCTTATAATAAACATATTCATTAAATTATTTCATATAAATTTTAGTTAAATAAACATATTTTCAAAAAAAATAAAAAATAAAATATTTATATTTAACCTATCTTATATATTTAAATCTATAAAAACATAAATAAAATTTGTAACATTTGTAACATAATTCATCCATTCATATAAAAATTGGTTAATAAAAATAAAGTATTTTATCTTGTTTATTTTTGATAAATTGTTTTTATTTTAAAATATTATTTTAGATACCACATTATAAATAAAAGAAATAAAAGAAATAAAAATATTAACCTACCTCATTCATTAAAATAAATAAATAATATTATAAAAAATAAAAAATAAAAATATTGATCTTATAATCTATTCCATTTAAATTTTAGTTAAATAACACATTATAAAAAGATTAAATAAAAAAACTAATTATATATAATATACATTATCCATTTTAATCTATAAAATATAAATAAAATTTGTAACAAATAAAAATATTGATCTTATCTTATTCCATTTAAATTTTAGTTAAATAACACATTATAAAAAGATTAAATAAAAAAGCTAATTATATTTAATATACATTATCCATTTTAATCTATAAAACATAAATAAAATTTGTAGCATTTGAATATTTTTTTTTAAATAAATATAAAATATTTATCTTATAATATATTCCATTTAAAATTTAGTTAAATACATATTATAAAACATGTAAATAATAATACTCATTTTATTTGTAACCTACAAAATTTATTTCAATTCATATAAAAAAAAATTATAACATAATTGGCTCACTTAAATAAAAATTGGTTTATGAAAAGAAAATATTTTATTTTATTTATTTTTTATAAATGTCTTTATTTTAAAATATTATTTTAAATTACCATATTATAAATAAAAGAAAAAAGATATTTGTAACCTACACCATCCAATAGAAAAAATATATGCCATTGTAAAAAAAATAAAGTATTAATCTTGTAATAAACACATTAATTAAAGTATTTTATTTACATTTTAGTTAAATAAACATATTATCCGAAAATTAAATAAAAAACTGTTTATATTTAACTTACATTATCTATTTCAATCCATAGAAATAGAAATAAATTTGGTAACAAACACATTTGTATAATAATTCATCTATTGATATAAAAATTGGTTAATAAAAATAAAGTATTTTATCTTGTTTATTTTTGATAGATTGTCTTTATTTTAAGATATTACTTTAGATACTACATTATAAATAAAAGAAAAAGAAATTTTTAACTACACCATCCATTAAAATAAATGTATAACATTGTAAAAAATAAAAAATAAAGTATTGATCTTATGATATTCCATTTAAAATTTATTTAAATAAATACATTATAAAAACATTAAATAAAAAAACTAATTGTATTTAACATACATTATCCATTTGATGCTTTGTTTTGAGTGTAGGGAGGCGGATTCTAGGGTTATGTGTTTAGGCCAAGCGGTGAGCGGCTAGGCCGCGCAGGCGGTTGATCAGGTGGGTCTTCGAGCCCCCTGAGGAGGTTCATGGCTACCATGAGGCCTCAAGGTCTCGATTTGATGGAGGGGGAGTTGGAAAAGGAAGCGAGAGGTAGGATGGTGGTGGAGATGGTGGCGGGAGGCAGGCATGAGCCGAGTCAGGAAAGAAGTATGGCCTGGGGGGTTGTTTTCCGAAAGCATCCACTATTCCGGTGATCCAAATCAAATCTGAGACAGTTAGAGGTAAGATTGAACTTTGGAAGGAGAAGGCCCTCATCACAAAATTTGTGGGGATCTAGCCAAAGGAGAAAGATCTGGTTAAATGGATAAACAATGTGTGGAACCCTAATGGGCATTATGATTTGCAACTGGGATCTAAGGGTTTCTTTACTATCATCTTTTTCAACCAGGAAGACAAAGATAGAATCATGGAGGGAGGCCCGTATTTTTTCTTTTCGGCTGGATTATACCTCTGTCTATGGAAAGAATGTTTTAACCCAGAAACGGAAGACTTGACGGTTGCCCCTGTTTGGATTCACCTTTTCTCACTACCAGGTGAATACTGGGATTTGGACACGCTGAAGGACATAGGGAACACCCTTGGGGAATTCATAAAAGTAGAAGAACAAACTAAGGTTCAGTGATATACCTCCTTTTCCCGGATCTGTGTCTATATGGACCTCTCCAAGGAACTCCCGGAAGTGATCAATTTAAACTGGGAAGACGAGGAATGGATTCAGCCCATTGACTATGAGCAACTACCCTTTCGGTGTAGGCACTGCCCCAAACTAATCCCTAGGGTTGGTTCCTTTGTCCACCGTCAGGAAAGGGAAGTAGAAAAGGACGGGTTCGCACAAGTAAAAAACAGACAAAGAAGCAAGGGCGACGAGACATCCAATGCAAAGAAGGAGCAGGTGACAAAGATGCAGCGATCGAAAAACCCCTTTGAGGTGCTAGGGAGGGAGATGGACGAAGGAGATAGCTCCAAGGAAAGAACTGTAGCAGAGCAGCAGGAAGGACTGGCCAAGGTCCCAGAGGAGGAGGAAGTGCAGCAGATGAACGTGACTATGGAGGAAGAAGGCAACGAAATGGAACTGAGCAAGCTAGATCTGGATACAATTGAGGAAGAATGTGGGAAGAAGGGACAGGGTTATGTGTCTCGACACCAGATTGAAATTCTTCAGGAAGCAATCATTAGAGCTGGTTCCCATGAGAGTCTGGGGATTAACCCAGATCCGCAAAAAGGTAGCAAGAGGAAATATCTAGAAGATGAGTTGTGAAGGGGACGGAAGACGAATAAGCAAAGTATTGCAGTGGTAGGTATTAAACTCATTGAGTCATGCCAATATCCAACGATCAAGGTAGCCTTCTCTGAAGTTAACAAGGTTTGTCAATGAAGCTCATATCTTGGAATATAAGGGGGTGTAGCAACCCCAGGAAATGGAAAACCCTAAACAAGAAAATCAAGCAGGAAAACTTGGATATCGTTTTCCTCCAAGAAACTAAGTGTAGTCTTGAGGGCTTGGAGAAAATTAGAGACAAAATTTGGAAAGGCAGTCATCTAATGGCCCTAGATGCTGTGGGTCAAGCGGGTGGAGTTGCAATTCTCTGGAATCCAAGGGTTGTGGAACTCTCTCATTGGAAAGCAAACAAGTTCTCTCTTATGGCAGATTTCCACATTCTAGATTTGGGAGTGAAGGGTTCGTTGGGGAATGTTTATGGCCCCAGCAGCTTCCTTGAGAAACAGGCCTTCATTAATTTCCTCAGGTGGCTCAAGGGCCAAACTGAGGCTGGAAATTGGGTGATAGGAGGGGACTTCAATCTTATTTCCAACCTAGGGGAGAAGAAGGGTGGCAGAAGAACCTTGGATAAATATCAAGAATCCTTCTGCGAGTTTCTGTCTCAAAGTCCCTTAGTGGATCTAGAGACGGGCACTAGTTGGTATACTTGGAACAATAAGAGGCGTGGGGAACACCTCGTGGCCTCTCACCTTGATCGATTCTTGGTTTTGGAGAACATTATTCATAGCACAGGGGAAATTGTGGCTGATGTTCTCCCTGCAGTAGGCTTTGATCATTGGCCCATTTGCCTTTCCTAGGACTGGTCAAGCTCCTCCATGGGCAAGCCGTTCATATTTGAGCAGTTCTGGCCGGGACACAAGGACTTCAAGGACCTTGTCAATCAGTGGTGGTAGGAGCTGGTCCCCCCTCTAGGAACGGTTATGTGCCACTTTCAGGAGAAACTTAAGACCCTAAAAGTTAAAATCTACATGTGGAACAGGGAAGAATTTGGGAATATTTGTGAGGATAAAAAAAAGGCTGTTAAGTGAGCTCGACCTCATTAACAAAAAAGGCATGGAAGAAGGTTGGGACGAGGACATGAAGGTCAAAGAGAAAAACCTTCTGAGTCAAATAGAGGCAAGGGAAAGGCAGGAAGGGATATTTTGGAAACAAAAAGCTAGGGTTAAATGGCCGCAGGAGGGCGAAACAAACACCAATTTTTTCCATAACTTGGTGATTTAGAACAAAAGCAGTTCTAGAATCCAAAAGCTCAAGAAAAGGGATGGCAGTCGAGTGCAAACCAGAAGGGAGATAGACACAGAGCTCACTTAGCACTTCTCTGAGATTCTCAGTGAGGATGAAGGGGACAGAGGTAGGGACATAGAAAAAATCACCTGCCTAATCCCAAGGGAAGTCACTAGAGAAAACAACAAGATGCTGACCAAACCGGTGGCCATGCAAGAGGTAGAGGAAGTAGTCAATCAAATGTCCCTAGGGAAATCTCTAGGCCAGGATGGCTTCACCTCCAATTTTTTCCACCACTTCTCGGACCTCGTCAAAGAGGAGGTTCTTGAGATCATTGAAGAATCCACAAAGATGAGGGAATTCCTCAAAGCTTTCAATGCAACCTTCCTGACATTAATCCCCAAAGAGGAAGGGGCTGATAGTCCAGACAAATTTTAACCAATAGCCTTATGTAATGTGATCTACAAGATCATCTCCAAGGTAATATCTAATCGTCTAAAAACTCTCCTTCCCAAGCTCATGAGCCCTGAGTAGTTGGGGTCTGTGGAAGGAAGGCAGATTCTGGATGGTGTCATTCTTGTCCATGAGGTGCCCCACTCGCTAAAAAGCACGAGGAAACTAGATATGATGATTAAGCTAGACATAGTAAGGGATTATGATAAATTGAGTTGGCAGTTTATGGATAAAATGTTGGAGGCCTATGGATTTTATCGGGGCTGGGTGGAATGGGTCATGAGTTTGGTCACAACTCCCTTCTTCAACATCCTCCTTAATGGGTCGCCAACTAGTGTCTTCCAGCCATCCCATGGTATCAGACAAGGTGATCCTTTGTCCCATTTCCTCTTCATTCTTATGGCTGAAGGTCTCAGCTTCCTTATCCTTACTCAGGCGGAGAGAGGAGGGTTGAGGGGGCTAAGAGTCCATGATGGAATGACCCCTCAGACCCATCATCAATTCGTAGATGATACCATGCTCATGGGGCACCCTTCAGTCCAAGAAGCACAAAGCTTCAAAAAAATCATGAACCTTTTTGCTAAGGATTTTGGCTTAGACGTCAATTTGAATAAATCATGAGTCTTTTTTATGAATACCGCCCCAGCCACTTAGAGGAACATCATTTAGATCTTGGGTTTTGTGAAAGGATCTATGCTGTCTAAGTATCTGGGAATACCCCTTGGGGTGGGGAAGTTGACGAAAACTTCCTAGCAGGAACTCTTAGATAAAATGAAGCAGAAGCTCTCAAGCTGGGTTCTCCGACCCTTAAACTTTCCTAGCAAGCTGATCCTGGTTAAAACTGTCATGTAGGCTATGCCCATATACCTTTTCTCGGTTCTCTCTGCTCCTAAGTCTATCTTCAAGGAAATCCAAAGTCTGTACCCAAACTTTTTGTCCAGTAGTAGAGAGGCGAAAGCTAAATTTTCCCTGGTTAGTTGGGAAGATATTTGTCATCCTAAGGAGCAGGGAGGACTTGGGCTCAGGGATCCTAAAATTATGGCCGAGATCCAGGGATACAATTTTGGTGACAATGGGAAAATCAATTATATGAGCCTTGGGCCAAGTTGTGGCACATTAAATATTCTCACGATAGGCCCATCCATCAATTGGTTAGATTCAATGAGGCACTGA
Organism: Pseudotsuga menziesii; assembly: GCA_001517045.1. Classification (NCBI taxonomy): domain Eukaryota; kingdom Viridiplantae; phylum Streptophyta; class Pinopsida; order Pinales; family Pinaceae; genus Pseudotsuga; species Pseudotsuga menziesii. Next base: position 17,700 of record LPNX010623953.1, on the reverse strand, counting down.
GCGGATCCGTCATATGGATGAAAGCGATGACTAGAAGAAATATTGTACAAGACCATAGCTTCTAGGAGATCAGGGATGGTAGAAATGCAAAATTATGGGATGATTCATGGAATCAACTACCCATCCTAGGGAGAGACCTGAGATGGATACATACTAAGGAGAAGGCCCTCAAGGAGGGCAAGGTTTAGGTGAGCCAATTTTGGATGATCAAAAATTTAGAAGACTAGCGATAGTGGGATTTTCAGGAAAAAACAGAGCTTACAAGTGCCGAGGATTGGGGGGATTTCCAGGAGGAAATGCTCAAGCGCTTCGTTAGGTTTAAGAATGGCCCAGATATATTGAGGCGGGGATATATGGACAGGGGATCCTTTAGCATAAAGGAAGCTTACAATATCAGGCTGGGAAACCTAGTGGAGGCTGACAGAACCTGGAAGAGGATATGGACATTGAACCTGTGGCCCAAGATTGCGCTTTTTGTGTGGCTGGTGGGCAGAGGAAGAATCCTGACCAGCAAAAACCTAAGAAGGCACGGTGTTCAAGGACCCTCTCAATGCTGTCTGTGTTATCAAGAGGAGGAATCCATGGGTCGCCTCTTGGATAATTGTCCCTTCACAGCCTTCATATGGGACAAAGGAGCAATGGGGTTTAGAAGAAGTGACAGGAGGAGAGGATGACCGGCCCAAACCTTGAAAGAGTGGCACCCAAAAGCCTTTAAGAACCCAATCATCCGAACAGTATGGGATGCCTTCCCGGGCATGGCCATCTAGTGTATTTGGAAAGAGCAGAATGTTAGGATCTTCAGGGATCAATGTAGTGATGCAGAGACGGTTTGGAAGACAGTGAAGGATAACCTGCTATCCTCCATCTGGAGCATGCAGTGGCATGATCACGACAAGTTGATCCCTGTAGAGGAAAATCATATTGCTGCCAGTTGGGGACTCGATAGCTCCCAGATAGTCGGCTTGCAAAGAGGTGACAAGATATGCAAGCCTTCCAACCCGACCTTCTAGTCCGCCCTGCCTCCTCAGGTTTTCAAGCTTAAATTCGACAGAGCATCCAGGGGAAATCCTGGGCCTGCGAGCTATGGTGGACAATGTCGGGATCAGAATGGACGGATCATGGTTGTTTTCCTGGGAGCAATCGACACTGACACCAATAACTTAGTCGAATTAGAAGGTATGATCCGCAGTTTCGAAGTTTTGATCAGAGGTGGCTACTTCCCTGAGATCATCGAGGGAGACACGAGCATTCTAATTCAGATGGACAAAAAAATGGTGAGCGGATAGGCCTGTGAAAAGGTCTCCTCCATCTGGCGCCTAGCTAGTAGATTAGACTACCTTCGCACCCTTCTCCTTGCTCACACGGCGGTTTCCTTCAACCATGTCAAATGCGATGCCAACAAAGCAGCTGGCCTGCTAGCCAACGTCGACATGAAGGGTGAAGCAGGTTTTTGTTGTGGCATGTTGGAGGCATTCGGGGTGGAAGTGCAGGCCCAACAATGTAGACAAGTGGCCTCTAGGGACCTAGATAGTAGGCCACACGTGGCTCATCCAGATGATGGCATCACAGATGAGGACAAGAGGCGCGAGCACGCCCAGGACAGATCATCCTAAATGCCTTGCGAGAGCTGCTGGTTAAATGATCTAACCAGATGGTGGTTGTACTTTGCCATCATTATGGTTTATGTTGCAGAGAATGACGAGATGGGTGGTATGAGGCAAGATCCATGGAAGGATTGGGTTTTTAATTCACACAGGATGTACGCAATAGGCGAAGGTACGAGGGATCTCGTTATTATGATCGGTATGACGCGAGCAATGTATGGGGTTGGGAAGGAAATCACGCATACCCCCTCCTTTTATTTTGGTTCGGCTTGGCCACCCACCACCTTTCGTCGTTGTGAGGTTTTTGTGCTTCAGAGCTATGTATTTTCTCTGGTTCCCCCCTGGGTGTCTGTTGTTCAGGGTGAGTCTCTGCTCCTCATCCTGTATCAACTCTGCCCCCCCTCCCCTCACCTTATGGCTCCCAAGAGATTTGTTCGAATGGATTTGGGCTCTAGCAAAGCTACTGCTAGCCTAGATCAAAAGGGTAAGGGTATCTTGAGGCGCACTTGTCAAGCAACAAGGGCTCAACTTCAGGCCCAGGAGGAAATGGAGTTTTTCAAGGAGCATGTCCCGCTAGGCATTCGTCTGGAAGTTGAGAAGGTGGTAGGGGATCTTTGGGAAGAGGTGAAGCTCATGCCGAAGGAGACCCTACACAAGGAGGTTGCGGACTGGGTCCTTGACCCAGGCACCATAGTAGGTAGAGCCTCGACCTGCGAATGCCTGCTGATGATATACTAGGTGACCATGTGATTGGTGGGACATTCCTTAGTTGCGAGAGAAGCCAAGTGTGAAGGGGATGAGGAACTGGTGAAGGTATGGAAGGAACATAACAGTAAATTCCACCTTATGCACTAGAATATTGATGTTATCGCAGCTAAGTTGGGAATCCCCTTTTATCCAGTTGGGAGAGGACCAGTGAAGTATGCTCAACCATGGGCGAAGGGTAGCCGCTGCGAAAAAACGCCTGGTGGAGAACGTGTAGGAAATCATAGCGGAGCAGTCCCCTAGAATGCCACTACTATTTCGGCCTCGGCTGTCTGTCCCAGTTTGGGCGATGCCCCTCCAGATTGGGTTTGAGGTTTTTTTTGTCTCTTTTTCTACTAATGTTTGTTCCATAAATTATAAGGGGTTTCTTAATGTCGACCAGTAGTAGATGTTATGATGTGTAGTCGGTTTATAAGGGGTATCAGATACTTAAGGCTAACTAAAGTCTTTGTAATTTTGTGGGAAGGGAATCTCTGTAATTTGGTAGGAAATGATAGCTGTAATGGGTGTGTGTAGAAGGCCTGGGGTATCTATGTTTTGGGGAAGGAAGAATAGGTTTGGAACTGGAAGGTGTCGAGGACACTCCGGCTTTTTGATAGATAGAGACGATATCTGATATGTAATGTTGTTTTTGTAAAGTAATATAATGTTTTATTTACAAAAAAACATACATTATCCATTTCAATCCATAAAATATAAATATAATTTGTAACATTCATTTTTTTTAAAATAAAAATAAAATATTTATCTTACAATATATTCCATTTAAAATTTAGTTAAATAAACACATTATAAAAAATTTAAATAAAAATAACTAATTATATTTGTAATATACATTACAGGTTTCAATCTATATAAAAAAATTTGTAACATAATTGACCAACTTAAATAAAATATTTTGTTTTATTTATTTTTATAATAGTCTTTATTTTAAAATATTATTTTAAATTACCACATTATAAATAAAAGAAAAGGATATTTATAACCTACACCATCCATTAGAATAAATATATGCCATTGTAAAAAAATAAGTATTGATCTTATAATAAACACATCAATTAAAGTATCACTTAAATTTTGGTTAAATAAACAGATTATCAAAAAATTAAATAAAAAACTATTTATATTTAACCTACCTTATCTATTTCAATCCATAAAAATAGGAATAAAATTTGTAACAAACACATATTTGTAATATAATTTATCCATTGATATAAAAATTGGTTAATGAAAATAATCTATTTCATTTTTTAAATTTTTGATAAATTGTCTTTATTTTAAGATATTATTTTATATACCACATTATAAATAAAAGAAATAGAAATTTTTAACCTATACAATCCATTAAAATAAATATATAACATTGTAAAAAATAAAAAATAAAGTATTGATCTATAATATATTCCATTTAAGGGGTGGCGAGTGCGGGAGGGATTCTACTGGATCCTGAAGGGAAAATTGAACAATCCTATGCCCGGGGAATTGGATGCAGGACTAATAATGAGGCAGATTGGACAACCCTTTTGCAGGGATTGAGGATCCTCGTCGACTCAAATCTAAACAAGGTAGCAATATTTGGCGATTCTAGACACGTCATATATAAAATGCTCAATGGATACATCACTGGCTCGATAAAATGTCATCGTTTGTATGATAAAGCTGTCACTCTGCTCTCTCCCCATTTTGAATTATATCATATTCTTTGGGCAAACAATGTGATCGTTGATGAATTGGCAAACGTGGGGGCTTCTCTCCCACAAGGACACTTGCAACTCAATGAGGTTAATTCCCCCCTATACCCATTCCATAATGAACTATCATCATAAAAGGACCATATATCATTGCATAATAGGATCATTTAACATTATCAAGGTCACGATGCAAGGGGTATATCTATGGGCTATCGTAATGAACTATGGCACAAGCGATTCATTCACCATGGCAATGACCAAGAAGCAAATGGAATTTAACAAGAATCCAACGCACATCTGGCTTGCACCATCACCTCTCATGCAATCGTCGTGTGTGCTCCCACCCTCCTCGATTCTCGACATTATTAACTCCAGTCATGTCTAGAGTTATTGTCTCTATAGCTCACATGCTCCAGGTCCTATCTTATTTCATGCTATGGCTTCTCTCAGACTTCATTCTCACTCAGCAGCTCCTCGAAACAATGGTTTGATCCTTGCTCGCTCTGTTTTCTCGCCAGAGAGGATGCTGTTGAATGTGATTTCAGGCATTGAAGAGGGATTTCTCCCAGAGATTTTGTGGGAGTCTCTTCCTTTTTGTAGGGCGTTTGTGAAAGAAAGGCTCGCACTTGCTACCTTCTTCTCCTGTCATTGCTCTCCCCATGACGACGGTCCTCTGTGGCGTTTGAATTTAGGTATCGGGCTCAGTTTTCCTGAAGGTGAGGTTTTTTCTGTTGAAAATAGTTTGATTTTAGGTTGTAAGTGTTTTGGGAGGAAGGAAGGAACTGTTGGTACCCTTTCCTATAAATGGAAAGCTGACCGAGATTCTCTCCTGCGAAAAGTCAGCATTCTTCACTCGGCGCTTGGTGAGTTTTATGGTTCACAGACCCAAAATTTGGAAGGCGCTGTTAATAGTCTTTCTCATTTAGCTCTTGTCGCTCGCTCACCTAGGCGAGGCATTATGGACCTGGCAAATGAAAATGCAGGGATTGCAGACCTGAAGAAAAACCTCAGACGCCTGTATGAAATGATGGCAATTGGCATAATGGATAATAAAGCGTCGGTGCAAGAGGTGAAGGATATGGGTGAGGTGGTCAGCTATACTTCCTATCAGATAAGCAACCACGATTCAAGGATTGATGATACCGAATTCAACCTTAGAGAGATGATAGGAAAAGTGGATAGAATCCATGAAGATCTTCAGCGGTTGGTTAACATGAACCAAGCCAGTCCATCCCGTGAAACCCCTGTTGCAGTCCATCCCATGGAGGAGGAGTCGATGGAACAACCAATGAAACCACCAGGCTAATTTCTTAAATGACTTTCTCCATTTATGTTTTTCTGTTTGCTTCTAAATCAACAGTTTGTTAGGGTTTATACTACCACTGTCCATCGAATATATGTAAAAACTATATGTGGAGTTCTTTGGTCTTCCCTCTGGACCAATTTTGGTTTTTTATTTTCTGAATAGCAAGAACTCTTAGTCTTGGTTCTTTTTTGTGTAATGAATGGCTGTGCACAACCTGTTTAATATCACCATCTTTTACTATTTCTGTTAAAAAATATATATATATTCCATTTAAATTTTAGTTAAATAAACACAAAAATATAAATAAAAAAACTAATTATATTTAACATACATTATCCATTTCAATTTATAAAATATAAATAAAATTTGTAACATACACATAACATAATTCACTCATTGAAATAAAAATTGGTTGATAAATTGTATTTATTTTAAAATATTATTTTTATTTCTTCAAAACTAAATTGTCATTTCAAAACAAAACTTATAATTTTATTTTTTTAATCAATATCAAATACAACATAATGCATAATAAATATGTATGTGGTGTACAATTATTATACATGAGATAGCATAACATAACAAAAACATAACATAACATAACACGACATAACAAAAACATCACACAACATCACAAACACATTACAACATAACATAACACAAATAGATAAAAATTACAGTTTTATATTATTTATATGATTTTTTAAAATGCAGTATTCTTAAAAGATTGATTTTACATATGAAATAATTGAAAAACACTGCAAATGTCATGTTTATGAAATAATTGAAGAGTACTACAAATGTCATCTTTATGAAATAATTGAAGAGTGCTACAAATGTTGTGTTTATTTTTTTTAATTAATTACACAAAACCTCAAATTATACAAACATATTAACTTGTTAAATAATATAATATTAGAATAAAAACTTATTTTAAATTTATAAGTTAGACGATGTTTTTAAATTAGCATTTTTATTATGTTATAATTTTAAAATTCCTTTAAAAATTACAATTTTATTAGAAAGTACACCATACATTAAATAAAAAATTAAAGTTGAAATTTAAAAGCAAAAATTAAGGATTTTCCAAAGATACAACACACATTAAATACAAAATAAAAGTTAAAAATCTAAAAGCATAAACTAAAACTAAGAAGACTTCTCAATGATAGCTTTGGCCATGGCTATTTTTGAGAGATTTGAGAAAGGGCAAATGCCCTTTCTCAAAAAAAAATTGAGAACTTTATTGATATATTTGTTTTCAGTGTTACATAAGAAAAAAAATAATATAATTTACAATTTAAAAATGAGGCTGAATCCTCATAAATTCTATTTTCCATTTGCTTTCACATATTGAAGATGTCTTCTCCATCATTATTTTCATCCTCCAAAGCATCCTCCACTTCTCCGCTTCATTTATCTAGGAGACCAAAAAATGATTAATTATTAATTAGTATTGTTTTTAGAAATAATAAATAAAAAAATATAACTAAAATTTCTTTGAAATATAATCCAAAATAAATAACTAAATTATTTTCAAAACATACCTTGATCATCTTCATTTTTCATGCACTTCAACAACTTTTACCTTCATGGCATAAACATGTTTTCATGCACACCTACATAAAACAACATCCCAATGAAATCATACATAAGCTACTTCTTCTTCATTTTGTTATAACTCTAGTTTGTTTTTTCTAATCATCCACCCATCATCTCATCTTATTCATTTTTCTAACTTAATAAACAATATAAAACAAAGTGAAAAACTAACTGAACTCAAAACACATTCACACAAATAAGTCTCACAAGTAAGCAAAACATGTAGAGCCCATTTTATTTATATTCTACAACATTTCTCTGTTCCAATTATTCCACTTAACAAAATAAGGAAAAATAAACTTTGGACACAATATAAAACAATGAGAAAAATAACCCAACTGAAACACATAGAAAGACTCACAAAATAGCTATCACAAACCAGCAAGAAAAAAACAACAATATTATTATAATTGGAGAATAATATAAAAGACAAGTAGTAAATAAAAGGAAAGCAACACATTTAATATGAATGCTTTCAAATATTTTTTCTTAATTATTATTTATTAGTCAAAAAGCTTTTGTAACCCTCTAAAGCTTCTTAACTTTTTCTATTGGTTTGTTTAAAAAACAAAATTTGAAATAAAATGATATAAAATAATAAAAAATGAAAACCAATGCATATATAAATTTAACCATTATTATACCGATAAACCCAAAAATAATTTACAATAAAAAAATTATAATAAAAATAAATAAAGCATATATATATAAATTTAGCTATTATTATACTTATAAACCCAAAAATAATTTACAATAAAATTGATATAATACAACACAAATAAAATTTACAAAGTAAATTTTAATAATTAAATCTTATAAAACTTAATTTTAAATCTTAACCTAAAATTTAAAAAACCCAAAATAAAAAAATCACCTACCAAATTTAAATGTAAAACTGCACCATTAACTCGTTTCAATAACCCATTTGGAACTTAAAACTACCCTAATTTGTATCACTTCAATCATCGATTAATTTGTACTCATCAAGTCCAAACTACCCTTATCCCATTTTCTCTTTTCATAATTATGCCTTGGCTCTTTCAGCAGCCACGATCTAGTTAGTAGCAATCTTAGCAAGTGCAACAAGCCATTCATTTGAGATACTCTAAAGGAAAGAAGATTCCACTCTGTGTCGAGGTCATTTCGTGCACCCTTCCCCATCCCGAGGTCAACCATTCAGTCCACTTCACTGACTAAAGAAGTAGAATAAAGAAGCCAACAACCAACCCCCATCTATCTAGCAAATGATGCATCTCAGTTTTAAGTTCTAAAAAATAAAATAACAAAGAAAAATTTAATGTAAATTTTAATCTCTCCCTATTAAATCTTATAAATTCAAAGATAAAAGTAAAATGGTAAAATATACATTTTAATCTTAGAAACTCAAAATAAAAAATTAATATACCAAACTCAAAATGCAATTAAAGTAATTAAATATAATATAAATGATAGAATATACATCTCAAGTGAAATTTTAAACCCAAAAATTATTGTAAATTTTAATCTCTACACATTAAATCATATAAATCCAAAGATAAAAATAAAATGATAAAATACGAATTTCATCCTAAAAACTTAAATCAAAATGTAATGGAGATTAACTAGATATAGTTTTGATCATATGTTTCATCAGTTATAACAATATATTTTGAGAGTATGGGCAATTATTACTATGTGATATTGCGCCATTTGAAGAATGTAATTTTGTATGTTTGTATATAAAATTATGATTTTTTTTTCTATGAAAAAAATCATTTAAATTTTAGTTAAATAAACACATTATAAAAAAATCAAATAATTATATAATAAAATTTGTAAGATAATTCACCCATTGAAATAAGATTTAGGTTATGAATAAGATATTTCATCTTATTTAAGTTTGATAAATTATATATATTTAAAAATATTATTTTTATTTCTTCAAAACTAAATTGTAATTTCAAATACATTCTTATTATTTCAATTTTTTAATGTATATTAAATACATCAAAATTCATAAATATATATGTAATGTACAATTACTGTACACATCATAACATAACACATCACAAACAAATTATAGCATAACATAACACAACTAGATAAAATTTATATTTTTATATTATTAATTATCATTTTATTGTTTTATATTATTTATATGAATTTATTACATTATAAAAAATAAAGTAAAATTTATATTTTTATATTATTAATTATCATTTTATTGTTTTATATTATTTTTATGAATTTATTACATTATAAAAAATAAAGTATTTCAACTTATAATGTATTGAATTAATAAAAAATAATATTAATTAAAAATAAAATGAAAAAATGAAAAAATAAAAAATAAAAGATAATTATATTTAAATTATAAAAATGAAAAAAAAAATATATTTTTAACCGATATTGTACTTTGAAATAAAATATAACATTATAAAAACAATTACTAAATTTTTGGTGATCGTAATGGAACTCTTTATTCATGTTAAATATTTTTTATAAAAATATGTTAGTTTTAAAATTACTTGAAATGGATAAAGATTTATTTTTCCATAATATAACATTATAAAAAAAATTATTATGAAAACAATTAGTAATTTTTTGATCATTGTAATATAGCTTTTTAATCAAAATATATTTTTGGTAAATAAAATGTTAGTTTTAAAATTATTTGATAATTTTTTTATAATATTTTTGAATTTTAAAGTTTGTATCTTGATTATTTATAAATATAAATTGTTTTTGGAAAAAATATTCAAACTATAAAAATATAAATTAAAAAATACATCATCTATTAAAATAGATAATCTTTTTGAATTTGTAAAATTTATATTTTTATTATTTATAAATATGAATTGTTTTTGAAAAAAATATTCAAATTATAAAAATATAAACCAAAAAAATACATATTTATAACATACACCATTTATTAAATCTAATATAATATTATGAAAAATTAAATATTATATCTTAAATTTAAATTTTCTTTATTATTATAAATTAATACATTTTTATAGAAGAAATATATATCCATAACATACACCATCTATTTATAAATAAATGGCATTGTACAAGATAAAGTATTCATCTTATAATATATTTCATTTAAATTTTACTTGAATAACTAATTATATTTGCAACATATATTATCTATTTCAATCCATAAAACTAGAAATAAAATTTATAGCATTATTTACCCATTAAAATAACATTGGGTTATGAAAACAAAGCATCTCATCTTATTTATTTTTGATAAATTATATTTATTTCTTCAAAACTAAATTGTCATTTCAAATAAATTCTTATAATTTTAATTTTTAATTAATAACAAATACAACATAATATAATTATTGTACACTACATAACAAAACCATCCTAAACACATTATAACATAACATACACCAATAAATAAAATTTATATATTTATAGTTTTTTATTATTTATATCAATTTATCGCATTATAAATAAATAAAATATAAATAAAAGATAATTATATTCAAACTATTTAAAAAATCATATATCTTTTACATATACTTTGCAATAAAATGTGACATTATAAAAACCATTAGTAAATTTTTTTGGTAAAAAGGATGTTAGTTTTGAAATTAATTGATAAAAAATTTATGATCTATATTTCAATTATTTGTAAATATGATTTTTTTTCAAATCATTTTTCAATTATGGGAAATTAAATCTTATATCTTACATCATCCATTAACATTTAATATAATAATATAAAAAATTAAATCTTATACTTTGAATTTAAATTTTCTTTATGATTCTAAATTAATACATTATAAATAAACGAAATAAATATTTATAACATACACTATTCATTAAAATAAACATATAACATTGTAAAAAATAAAATAAAAGAAGATTTTCATTATAACATACATTGAAATAAGATTTGGGTTATGAATAAGATATTTCATTTTATTTAATTTTGTTAAATTATATATGTCTTAAAATTTATTTTTATTTTTTTAAAACTAAATTGTTATTTCAAATAAATTCTTATAATTTCAAATTTTTAATCTATATCAAATACAACATAATTTATAAATATATATAGTATAAAATTATTGTACACAATATAACATAACACAAACATATAAAATTTATATTTTTATATTATTAATTATAATTTTGTTATTTTATATTATTTATATGAATTTATTACATTATAAGAAATAAATTATTTCATTTTATAATATATTGAATTAATAAAAAATATTATATTTATTACAAATAAAAATAAGAGACACTTATAATTATAAATTATAAAAATGAAAAAATGCATACACTTTTACATAGATTGTATTTTGAAATAAAATATAACATTATAAAAAACAATTAGTAAATTTTTGGTGATTGTAATGGAACTTTTTTGTTATGTTAAATATTTTTAGTAAAAAGAAAATTAGTTTTTCAAATTACTTCATAGTTTTTTTTTATGATCTTTTCGAATCTATAAAATTTATATCTTAATTATTTATAAATATGTTTTTTATTTTTTGAAAAAAAACATTCGAACTATTAAATATAAATAAAGAAATACATTTTATAAGATACATCATTCATTGAAATATAATATGATATTAAGAAAAATTAAATATTATATCTTGAATTTAAATTTTGTTTGTTCTTCTAAATTAACACATTATAAATAAAAGAAAAATGTATTTGTAACCTCTACCATTTATTAAAATAAATATATAACAATCTAAAAAATAAAGTAAAATATTCATCTTATAATATATTTTATTTAAAATTTAGTTAAATAAACACTTAAAAAAATTTAAATAAAAATACTCATTATATTTAACATACATTATATCCATTTCAATCCATAAAAATAAAAATAAAATTTGTATCACAATTGAAATAAAAAATTGTTTACTAAAATCAAGTATGTGAACTTATTTATTTTTTTATAAATTGTATTTATTATAAAATATTATTTTATTTATTGAAAATTAAATTATGATTTTAAATAATTTTTTCAAAAAATAAAGTATTCATCTTATAATATATTCCATTTAAATAATAAAAACACTATAAAAAATTAAATAAAAAAGTTAATTACATTTATAATAAACTAATTATATTTGTAATATATCTTATATTTTCAATCCATAATAAACCTAATAATAATAATAATAATAATTGTAACATACATGCACGTTAGCTCGTCGTCCGAACTCATGTGTGGAAAATCCTAAGAGAGAGCATCTAGGGTTTCTGGTCTGCAGGCCCTGCGCCCATGGATCCACCAGATCCCGTTTCAGTCAAGGATCGCTTCCACGATATCATGGCCTCTCTTCCCCCTCCATCGACCACTGCCCCCCCTCCTCCCGGTTTGTTAAGCGTGTCAATGTTCCAGAAGTGAAGCTCAACTCCACCGCCTCAAAACGCAAAGCAATTGCCCTCTCTAAGAAAGGCCTCATAGGCTTGTTCACTGGGCTCTGGCCATCTCTTTGTTCTGTTGAAGCCTGGATTAATAAAAATTGGAGAACTCTTATTCAAGGCGAGGTGCAGCAAATCTTATGTGGGAAAGGTTATTTCGCTTTCATCTTCGAAAAGAAGGAGGACCACGATCTCATTTTTAGAAATGGCCCCTATTTCATGGGCCCAAGAGGCATGTATCTGAATAAATGGGATCTCTCTTTTAACCCAGAAAACGATATCCCAAAGGCGGTTCCAGTCTAGGTAAAGATTCCTCACCTCCCACTTTACTGCTGGAACGACAAGGACTTTCGAGCAATTGGGAACACTTTGGGGAAATACATGGACAAATCTGAGCCAAAAGCCCCTATGTTCTCATGTGCCCGAATCTGTGTTGAGGTCGATCTAGAAAAGGGCCTACCAGAATCCATCATCCTCTCCATTGATGGATGGAACCACCTGCAAACTATGGACTATGAACAAATTCCGTTCAAATACAAATACTGTCATGAGTATGGGCATTTTGCTAAATCCTATCCAAAAAAACCAGAGAAACCCATCTCAGAAAGCCCACATGATGAGGGCTGGAATGTTCCAAGTGGGAAGAAGTCTGCAAAGACAGCCCTCAAGTAGCCTCACATCCCGCCAAAGAGTGCCCCCGAAACTGGGTTTGAGGTTTTACAATCTGAGGCACAAGAGATTGAAACCCAAGAAGAAAATGACGAAGATCCTCTCCATCAGGAAGATGAAACACCTATAGATGTTCCACCCCAAAAGGAGAAGGAAGACCTAGATGAGGATATGGCGCAACCCCTGGCAAGGACGAAAGCTGCAACAAATTCTAAAGGATCGATCACAAGATCCAGGGAAAAGGCATGTATTGAAGAAGCTACAGACACTTCTACTGAAGAACAAGAACCTCTCTCCAGGAAAGGAAGAAAGTCCAATAAAGCTATACAGGAACAGGAAGCAGCAAGGGAGAAGGCAGTAGGGAAACAGTCTAATCTAGACTTTCTAGTCAAACCATCGCAAGCAAGTAAGTATCTACTCAGTGCATAAGAGGAAAGAAAGGAGAAGGAAAAGGCACTTAGACAACTAAAGAAATAATGAAAGTGGTCTCCTGGAATTACAGAGGTTTAGGAGGTTCCCAAAAAATAGAAGTTATCAAGATATTTAAAACAATGGAATCTGCCTCAATCCTTCTCATCCAAGAGACAAAAAAAATGGCTAAAGACAGCTTAGCAACCCTTAAAAGATTCTGGCCAAAAGGAGATGGCCTAGCCACCAACGCCTCTAGGGCCTTTGGAGGTCTTCTTTGTTGGTGGGACGCTGAAAAATTTGCCATGCACTCTGCTATTGAGAATAAAAATTGGATTTTCATAAAACTAGAAAATAAAGAAAAGAAAGAAGAGTTCTGGATCGAAAATATTTATGGTCCAACTCTTCACGCCCAGAAAGACAGTTTTTGGACCTTTCTCAAAGAATAATGTGAAGGTAAATAGCTCCTCCCATGCTTCATTGCAGGGGATTTTAATGTTACAATCTTTGCAACCGAGCGTAGAGGAGGAACTAAGGTCAGGGACCCCTTTGGGGAAAGGTTGGAGGACCTTATATTGCAATGGGGCCTCTCGGATATTAGACCGAAAAATGGTAATTTCACTTGGAGCAAAAAACGGATCGGACCAGGCCACATTGCAGCTAGGTTGGATTGTTTCTTGGTCAGCACGCATCTACTCAACTCTTACCCTGAATCCAAATTGTTGTGCACGACTATCTCAAATCACAATCCTATCTATCTTTTCTTCTCGGCCTTTGAAAATCTGGGGCCCCTCCCCTTTTGTTTTAACCGCCTCTGGCTAGAGTATGAAGGAGTTGAGGACATCATCACTAATGCCTGGCACTACTTCATTCCAGGATCTCCAGCATACTCATGGGAGCCGAAATTAAGAAGGGTAAAATCAGCCCTTAAATCCTGGGCAAATTATCACTACCATGAGCCTTCCCAACAGAAAGCAGTAATTATAAAGAACATGGAAGCCCTCCAAGCGGAAATGGAAGAAAAGGAGATCACCAAGGAGCATCTTATCAAAGAAATAGAACTGGAAACAAGCCTACAGAAAATCCTAAGGCAAGAGGAGGAGGGATGGAGGCTCTAATCACGCATCCTTTGGCTCAAAGGGGGAGATCAAAACACTAAATTATTTCAAAATAAATGTAGAGATAGAAAACGGTGGAACACTCTGCAAGATCTCAAAACCGAGGACGACTCAACCATCACGGGTCAAGCAGCAATCAGCATAGAGGTAAGAATTTTTTTTTGGAATTTGTACAATGATGAGGAATACGTCCCACAGGATTGTATGGAAGAAATGATTTGAGATATCCTAGCTCTTATCAGTCCGGAGGAAAGCTCTAGGCTGGAGTCCCCCATCTCGGAAGAAGAAGTCAAGAAAGCCATATGGTCCTTACATCTGGATAAATCCCCAGGCCCTGATGGCTTCCCTATCTGCTTCTTCAGAACCTTTTGGCCCCTTATAAAAAAGGATTTGATGTGTCCCATCTCCTGGATGGTGAAAGGAAATATGGGAGGAGCCACCCACTACACCTTCCTGGCTTTGATCCCTAAAGAGGCAAACCCCTCCTCCATCAAAAAGTTGAGACCCATTTCCCTTTGCAACGCCTCCTACAAAATATTTTCAAAAGTTCTATCCTTGAGATTAAAGCCTATCATTCACTCTCTAATCTCCCCAAATAAAGGAGGTTTCATTTCGGGCAGGCAAATCAGTGATAACATTTTGATGGTTCAGGAGGCGATTCACTCTAGCACTAAAAAGGGCGAATCAGGCATGGCCATCAAGATGGACTTGGCTAATGCTTTTGATAGGCTGAGGCACTCGTTCATCCTCTTGGTTCTGAATAAGTTTGGTTTCCCCCCTACTTTCATCAATCAAGTGTAAGCTTGCATAAACTCTCCGTGGATAGCTCCTCTAATCAATGGTAGACCCTTTGAATTTTTTAAAGCCTCCCGAGGGATAAGGCAAGGATGCCCTCTCTCCCCTTTCCTTTATATTCTGGTTGCTGACTCCCTTAGCAGAAGACTAATAAGATTGCAATCTGAAGGCTCTCTTCTGGGCCTCTCCTTTCGGAATGGAGTCCTCCCCATCAACCACGCCCTGTTCGCAGATGACACAATCCTGCTTGGGATAGACTCCCCTCAAATAGCCAGAAATTTCATGAGACCCCTTGATCTTTTCCTTCGTTCCTTTGGAAGTTCATCCAATTTGAATAAATTCCAGCTATATGGGTGGAATTACAATGTTGCAACCCTCCGTAGCATATCTCATATTCTGCATGTTAACGCCACTCTTAACTGGACTCATTTCACCTATTTGGGAATCCCTATAGCCAAAAAGTCCTTTGTTTCTGCCATGTGGGCTTCAATTATCCAAAAAATCAAAAGCAAGATTCAATCTCTGGGATCGAAGTGGTTAAAGCTTACAGGGAATACGACCCTTATATAGTCTATTCTTTCCTTCTATCCTATTTACTCTAGTTCAATGGTTCTAGCTCCTAAAAATGTTATCAACAATATTTATAAGGAAATCATAAAATTTCTATGGCAAGGAGGAAAGGTTTAGACAAAAAAAATTCACCTTGTCTAGTGGGATAGAGTCAAAAGAGCAAGAAATAAAGGTGTCCTAGGTATCAGGGATCTGGAGCAAATGAACAGAGCCTTGGGAGCTAAGCTGATATGGAGGTTGGTCACGGGAAAGAAATAATGGTGGAAAGAAATAATCAGGAAAAAATATATTAGAAATCCTAGATCAAAATTGTTGGACAATGCATGGTCGGGTAAAGGGACTTCTCTCTGGAAGTTGTGCAAAGCTTCTCTCAATATAATACAATCTAATTGCTATTGGATCCCAGGGAATGGGAAAAAAATCAACTCTTGGAACAGCGGCATTCTTGGACAGCCTCCTCGCTCCTCACTCCCAAGATTGTCTTCACTCGCTGATTGGGCTAGTAATCAAGGATTGCATACTCTCTATGACCTTTTGCAGTGGGATTCGATGGGGTATTGGACTAGATGGAAATACCTTCATCCTCCAGCTCACCTGATTGAAGCGGCAAATCTCTTTCTATCATCTCTTCATGGCCTGTCACTAACTCGTGTTGTAGCACGAGACCGCATTGGTTGGGGCAAAATGGACATTATATAGTCAAAGAGGGATACATGAGACTCTCCTCGGAGCCGATTACAAAGGATCATCTCTAGAAGAAGGTTTGGCATTCAGACAACATCCCTAAGGTAAATTCCTTCACCTGGATCCTGATGCATAATAAGCTCCTAACAGCTGAAAACCTCAGAAAAAGAGGGATCGCAGGGCCCTCTTGGTGTGCTCTCTGCTATATGGAAGAGGAAACTTCAATCCATCTTTTTCTCTAGTGAAAATTTTCTTTGAAAATATGGCAGTGCATTCTCCCTCCGAGCTTAAAGTTCAACCCCCCAAGAACTGTAGCTCAGCTTCTTGAGGATTGGCCTAAGCAATTTTTGGGCTCCCTCACCAAAAATCCCATCCTTAGATGCCTATGGATATCTATCCCCAAGAACCTCTACTGGCAACTGTGGATTTCCAGGAACAAGTCCATTTTTTATGATGAGAAAGTTGTCCCAGCTCGTATAGCCTCTAAAGCGATCGAAATGATAGCTGAGAAGTTTGCCTCGAGCAGTATCAACTTCCCTAATGAGGAGTGCATCCCTGAGCCCTACTCATCTTGGTGCAGAATCTATCTAAAAGAAGCGAGCCCCCTTCAGTTCAAAACTCCTAAAAGCAGTGCAACCCAGCCTTTTAGAGCCTTTCCTTGGGAAATAAGATTAAATAGCAATGACTTCAAATCCCGGCTAAGAGAGAGAAACTCTTATGCTTTCTTTTTTTATGGTGCCTCGAAGGGAAACCCAGGGGTGGCAGGTGCGGGGGGGATCCTTTTGGACCCGAGAGGACATGTTGAACAAACCTTCGCTTGGGGTCTTGGACATACACTACTATATTTCGATCCAAAATCTGACGGTTTTTTCCGACGGCGCGTGGATTTTTTATTTTAACAGTGCCAAAAATCAGGAAGATAATTTTTTTTTTGAAATGGTGGTGATCAGCGTCGCTTAAGCGACGGCTAGGCTTGCAAGCGTCGCTTAAGCGATGGCTATCCTCCTAAGCGTCGCTTAAGCGACGGCTATCCTCCTAAGCGTTGCTTAAGCGACGGCGCTTCAATTACTCATTCATTTAATAATGTCTTATCAATC
>LPNX010623937.1:911744-930837 GCA_001517045.1 Pseudotsuga menziesii | reverse complement strand
TTTGATTTGAACAGGGAACCGGATTCTAAACTGTTACTATCATCTTCTGAACCTTTAAAGGAAAACTGACTAACCTGTACTGTCTTCAGGGGAACCAAATCAGCCTTTTTGGAAACTCCGGACACCCCTTCCTCCACGATCTCACTTCCTTTGAGCAGCTTCGCCTTCTTATGGGATGTCTGCTCATCTACTTCCATATTCTCTGCTTCGGCCAAACTTCTCTTGGCAGCAACACTGACACCTTCTGTGATCTGGATCTCTGAATGAGATGCAGGATTTTCCTCTGTTTCAGCATGGGACTCGTCAGCGAATGTGATCAAATTAGCTATCTCAGATAATCCTTGTACGGCCTGATGTTCAAACAACTTGTTTCTGTTTGCCTGTTTTCTTAATGAAATCACCTGGTATGGATCATAATTCATATTTACATCTTTAACAAAATCCATAGGTTCCATCAACCTTTCTATACATGTCAGGGCACCTTTGCCTTTAAAAATGAAAGGGCCAACTTTAAAAGGAAATTTAATATTTAAAGACTTCCTGAAAGCACCGAAGTGCTCCTCTTCTGATAACAACCTTTGTCTCATAAACTCCAATGCAAAAATTCTTGGAGTTAGAAAGGAAGGAAACCTGTAGGGCTGACCAGTATAACCATACACTCTCAAAACCGTGAAATATTTGTACAAGAACCAGTCTCCCACCCTCCCTTCGGGTGAAGACTGCATCAAATATTTCATCTCGTCGAAAACCCTGGACAATTCTCCATCGAACAACAACCTGTATACTTCGGACATGACCGAATTGGCGAATTCGGTCAGGTGGATTTGCGTTGGCAAATCAGAAGAGGATAGAGTACTCAAGAACCTCAATTCGGTAACATTGGAGCATATTAACATATGAAGCAAATGTGTTTGGAATCTGAAAAACTGGACTTTGGGAAACTCAGTTAGCTGGAGGTGGATTGCCTCTGCTAGATACTCGTCTAAGTTAAGTACAGGGGCTGACTGGGACTCGGGACTCAAAGAATTGACTTTTAGCAGGAAACCAAGGATAACATGACCTATATGACAATCGTCATCTAGGCCCAACACCTGACAGACCAAAGACATCACTAACTGTACCTCAGCTCTAAAAACATGCAAGGGGTAAGGTAAGGAGAGGTTTTCCAGGGACTGTCCTTCCTTCAGGATACTTGACAGGAATCGAGAGCGAGCATCAATTGGGCAACTTCGGAAAAACTCAGCAAGGATGGCTTCATTCACGGACTCGCGGTTTCTGGGATAATCCTCGGGTAGATTAAGATTTTCTCTAACTACTGCAGCATCAATTTTACATAAAATCCTAGACACAGACTGACTCACTATGACCCTCTGAGAGGGGGAGTAATTTGCCGCGCACCATTCGGCAAATTCAGGGAAGTGGAGGGTTTGTTTCAGGGCGAAAAAATATAAAAAGGACTTACATACATTTAAAACATCATTTCCCTATAAAAAACAGGACCACAATCTATCTTTACTACCAGCCACACTTCCTGTAGACAGGAAAGGGTCATAGACACCTCTGTGTCTGTCTACCAGGAACTCTTCTCTTTCATCCGGGACCCGACCAGACACAGAAGCTTCACTCTGTTGGTCCATTTCTCAATTTATACTATGAATGGGGCGCAGAAGTTACAGGATTTGAGGTCCTACCTGGCTCACTGTGAAGGCGTGTGCTCAGAATGCGCCTTGGTACTTGACAACTGGAAGCGCCCAAATCGACAGGTCCTTTTCGCCGGGTCCCGAGAAATAAAATAATCACAGAAGATGTCAATTTCTCCTTTATAGGACCACCCTGATTTGACATGTGGGAGGCATTTATTTCCGCAACCACTACTTGTCTCTAACCCTCGCGCATCTTTCTTTTCCGGGTTCATTTCTGACCGTCGATATCTTCTGTGTGAATTCCTGGCCCTCGGACCACATGCCACATGTCCCTTTTTCGCCGAACCTCCTTGCTTTAACCGTCATGTAACTTTGGGCCCCGGAGTCATCTGCAGCCGTCGATCTGTTTTTCCTTCGCGGGTGGGCCGTCGGATCGTGCTTCGTCTACTGATTCCGCTGGGCTCTTCCATCTTAATCCGCCGAGCAACTTTGCTCAGCGGAATCACCCTCGCCCATTGATGTGATCCGCCGTCACTCCTACACCATCAGATCAAGTGCCGCATACCAGATTCCGCCAGGTAATCCAGAATTATCCTCTGCGCTAGTTCTTCCTCCTGAATTCTTCTCGGCCGTCGATGGGATGCCAGGCGTTCAACAACCGTCCGATCTTGCGTCACGTACCATATTCCGCTGGGTGCTGGGGGTTTATCGAGTGCGCAAGTATCCATTCCGAAATCATTTTTCGTCATCGATCCACCATCCTGCGATCTCCAACCGTCGGATCGAGCAGCACGTATCCATTTCCGCTGGGTGGTCTAAAGGTTATCGCGCGTGCACGTTACCTTTCCGGAAACCAACACGCCCGTCGATCAATGCTGTCTTCAATCCTCGTCTGTAGGATCAGGAGGATTATATGCGATTCTGCTGGCCCTTCATTTCCTTATCCACCTTGCACTTTCAGCCAGCGAATTTGAAATGGGCCGTAGATCAGCTCTGAGCAATGTTAAAACCTTTGATGTGTGCAGGCTGTTAGAGGCCCCAAATTCTCCTATCTTGCTCGTATGTTCTGGATGGCGGAAATGGTATAAACCATTGATTTGCTTCTCCTTTCGACCATGGTTCAGGATATTTTCCGACTCGGCTGCTCTTTAGATTATCAAGCCCCCTTTGTACTATATCCTTAGCCCAAAGTATTTAATCAACAAAATCTCACCTCCCATTGGTCTTGCATCTTTTTTGTAAAATACAGGTGTTAACAATGTGTGGATTTTAGAAACTTAAATCGTGCTTCAGATAAAGAAAATTATCTTGTTCCACCCATGGAGCAAATACTGCAAATGGTTTTAGGTTCTGAACTTTTCTCTTTATTAGATGGATTCTCAGGCTACAATCAAGTATTAGTAGCCGAAAAAGATAGACTAAAAATGACGTTCAGGACCAGGTGGGGAAGAACCTTTGCTTACAGAAGGATGCCTTTTGGACTCATAAACACCAGAGCTACCTTCCAAAGGGCTATGGACATAGCTTTCCGTGGTTTGATTGGCCGCAGTGTTGTAGTATACCTCGATGACATCATGATATTCTCAAAGAAAAGAGAGCAACACGCATTTCATCTAAGGAAGATTTTTGAACGATGCCGGAAATATGGTATCTCACTAAACCCCAAGAAGTGCGTGTTTGCTGTTACAGAAGGTAATTTGTTGGGTCACGTAGTGTCTAAGAAGGGGATCTCCATAGACCCAGAAAGAATCAAATCCATTGAATAGATTCCCTTGCCCCTTAATAAAAAGGGCATGCAATCATTTATGGGGACAATAAACTTCATGCGAAGGTTTGTGCCAGATTTCGCTGAAATTGTTAAACCTTTGCAGCAAATGGTAAAGCAAAGTGTACAGTTCAAATGGACTGATGTAGAGAAGAACGCATTCAATAATATTAAAACAGCTATTGCGCACGCACCTTCCCTCAAAAGTCCAGATTTTGATAAAGATTTTATTCTGTACACTTTCGTCTCTGATGATTCACTAGCAGCTGTGCTGACCCAGAAAGAAGATGGGGTAGATGAGTTCCCCATATAATTTATGAGGACTTGTTTGCAAGGGGCCAAATTGAATTACCCTGATGTGGATAAACAAGCTTACATAGTGTTCAAAGTAGTGAAACAATTCAGACCATATATACTGAAGAACCGGACAAAGGTAATAGTTCCACACCCAGCTGTGAGGTCTATTTTTGTACAAAAGGATCTAGGAGAAAGGAGAGGCAACTGGGTAATGGATCTACTAGAGTATGACCTCGAATTCAAGCCAGCCTCCATAGTCAAAGGGCAAGGATTGTGCAAACTGATGACTGAAAGTAAAGACGATGAAGAACATGACTGGGAAAACGAAGCTGAGTTACATTTGATGGATGTATGTCCTCTTTTCATAGCTCCGGACTCTTGGTATCGAGACCTTGTGCATTACCTTCAAGAAGGATTGTTACCAGAACATTGGAATTCTAAGCAAAGAAGAGAACTGCGTCTTAAATCAGCCTCATATCAAATTATTGAAGGAATATTATTTAGGAAGAATTATGATGGAGTTCTTCTTAGATGCTTAGAGAAAGAAGATGCAAAGAAGGTAATGATAGATTTACATGATGGGCCTGCTAGAGGACATTTTTCTGGAGATGATACAGCTCATAAAATTCTCAGAGCCAGATACTATTGGCCCATGCTGTTCAAAGATGCACACACCCATGTCACAAAGTGCGACATTTTCCAAAGGTGTAGCGGAAGACAAGTTAAAGCAGCAGGACTGTTAAAGCTTGTGATGATAACAGAGCCTTTTGAGCAATGGGAGTTGGATATCATTGGGGAGATAAAGCTGAATTCTTCTCTGCAACACAAGTATATTCTAACAGCAACCAACTACTTCACTCGGTGGGTCGAAGCCATTCCATTGCGTAAATTAAACGAAGATGCGGTCATGGTTTTTTTGCAAGACCATATTGTGACCAGGTTTGGAGTTCCAATTTCTTTAGTCTTCGATAATGCTACTTACTTTTCCTCCATTAGATTAACTACATTTGCTCATGAGAAAGGAATTAAGTTGCATTACTCTGCTAATTACTATCCACAGGGAAATGGTTTAGCTGAATCCACAAATAAGAATCTAATTAGGATTTTAAAAAAGACAGTGATAGAAAATCAGAGGAGTTGGCACTCAGCGTTACCACATTCTCTTTGGGATGATAGGATCACCCCCAAGACTTCATTAGGTGTGTCCCTGTATACCCTTGTTTATGGGAAAGAGGCCATTCTACCCCCCAATATCATGTTACCCTCTTCCATAATCGCTCAAGAATCTAGAGGATCATATAATGAAGTCTTGCAAATGAGGATATATAATCTCCTGAAGGCAGAAGAGTCTTGATCTAAGGCCAGAGAACATTTTAAACAACAACAAGAGGTAGTAAAGAGATGGTTTGATAAACACAAGGCTAGAACAAAAGAATTCGAGGTGGGAGATTTGGTTCTCAAATGGGACCATCCCCATGATGAGAAAGGAAAACACACAAAATTTCAACAGTTATGGGTAGGACCTTTCCAGATTGCAGCAAAGCTTGGCCCCTCAACCTATAAATTAAAAGATTTACAGGGGTGGGAAGAGAACTTACTAGTAAATGGTTTAGTTCTCAAACCTTATTTTTCCTGAGTTTTTTTTGTTCTTTTATCTTGTATATAAATAATTTGACTTGGCTGTTTACTTTGATCTATGTAGTTCTGTTTTGTTTTAGTTTAGATTTTGGTTGATTTCAATAAGAGGAGGCAAACTCTTGGTTGCATGGAGAACATCAGATTTCTGGAATGATTAAAGTTCTTGGGTGTAAGACTGTGTATTATTGTCTATCTGTAAGAATTTCTTCTATTTTAGTAGTTTTCCCGAATTGCTATGAACACATTGAAGTCATGCTTAATCCTTGTAAAATAAACCAGAATCAAAAGGTCTGGAATACTATTTTGAGGCTCCGTCCATCTCACATCTTAAAATGTCCTAGGGAGTGACAGCAAAGGGCCCATGGAAAGGAAGCAGGGTAAACATTATATTGTATATAAATGATCCCATGCCAAGAATTGAATGCCAAAAGGCAGATAAGAGTCGAAAGCTCCTATGAAAGCATGATGTACCAAAATAAAATACTGAACCATATAAGTACTAAATTGCCAAAAGTTCCTCTCCATCCATGAGCTGAAAATTGAATAGATCTCTCACACAAAAGGACATTATGGATAGAGGAGCCTGAATCAAAAATTCAGAAAGAAAGGCATGCAGGAGGACTCATATGAAAAGGAGAAAAGTTCAAGAACACAAAAGATGCAAAAATGGCATGGGAATGAGGAACAAATGAATATTTATGTTTACCATTGCTACAATCCTGTGGTGTCCAAGCTGGCAAGTATCCAAAGACAGAGGTAACAAATGAAACTCATCTTCCTGGCCTCAAAAGAGTTATCTTGACTTGAAATTCTTGGTTTCCACTCTCCTAAATTGGACTATCATCAATGATTAAAAGTACATATATTTTCCATTTGAGAAATCCAGATATATGGAAGAATTCAAGATGTTCGTTTGTTGTTAAATAGTTTGTTACTCAAGAAATAATTGTCCAGAGATCTAGGTCCACCAGGTAGTCGCCAATTGTTGCAGCTGCAACTTTTTCCCCAAATTTTCAAAATTTTGGACCCCCTTTGATAATTTTTGTTATTTCCTAGAATCGTTTGGATCCATGAACTCTATTTTTGTTTTCCTTTTGCTATAATTTTGGACTATTTTGAGGTTAACTCTCTTCATGCTTTTCAGAAAATTTCTTATGTCATGAAACTACTGTGGGTTGTGGAATTTAGAGTTTGGTTTTTGCCCTTTGAGCTGTGATTTCTTTCTTTGTTCTCGGAAGCATATTTCTCATTCTAGCCACTATTTCGGAGGCCATTTAAACAACGTATCGGAGCCATGTTTCCTTAGGGAGCCTCCGTTGCGGAAGCTGAACGATGAGCGTTCCGCATGATAGTTTTGATTTCTCCGATGTCGTGTTGTATTGTTTTGACTTGGTTGCATTATCGGAGGTTGATCGAATTTTTCGGTCGAGGTTGTTTGATTTTGTGAAGCCTCTTCTTGGGCCACTGCATGACATTAGGTTTTTCGAGCACTTAACGTTTCTTGGTGATTTCTGCGCCTATCGGAAATTTTTGGTTTTGATCGAAGGCTGTAGTTTGTTTGCTTTCCGCCATTGTGGCTCTCGAGCAAACTAAGTGTTCGCCATATAACCGCTCTGCTCGTCGATGCTTTTTTTGGGTTTCACCATTTTTTTCCTTTAACCATGGGGCCCATAGTATTTTCATCTTCCGCTATTGTGGCTATGTAACGCGCTCACCTTTCGACATTGATGTCTTTCCGTTTGCCGACAGGAAAATTTACCGCTTGATGCTTTGGCATTTAGCTCTTCCGACTCCGATAGACTTAATGGTCCCGCAGGATGCATTGTCCATTTGAAACCCGCCGTTGTGGCTATAAGTAAGACTATCCGGCTGATGTCTCAGTGTTTCAAGTCACCGATAAGGTTTTTCCCACCTTCTTGTGAGTTTTTAACCCTCGTGTGGGCAACGATGGTTTTTGTTTCTTGTTAAGGATCTCGCGATGAGGGCGTAGTACCAGGCCTCATTTTGATGATTATTTTGTGGCTAGTATAGTTTAAGATTATTGAAAAGATGCAGTCCTAATTAATGTGATTTTTTGTTTAACTGCAGACGGACTTAGAAGATTCTTTAGATTACTGTTGTGAGAAGACGTAGCTAAAGGACAAAGCTGAGGAAAGTTGGCTGAAAAGTGATAAGAAGAGTTTTATTTTGAAATCAATGGATCTCAAAAGGACAAATAAAAGACAAGATAGAATCGATGGCATCAAAATACCAAGCTTAGAAGGGGTCCGTTAGTTACCGAGCCGATCATGTTTATGAAGTACTCATAAGTTGAAATCCGAAATGTAACGCGTTATGTGAATCATGAGTACTCACGAAAAAAGACAAAATTGTGAGATTAAACGGTTTTTGGGGAAGTCCAGAGGTCAAATGATTGGGGAAGCCCAAGGGTTTTCTTTTTTTTGTATAAAGAGAGGAAAGTTAGAGAGAATAAGGGGCTTTTTCCCTGGAAAAACTTGTGAGCTATTGTTTGTAAGAGGAACTACTTCGTTTTACAATAAGAAATTGCAAATTTTTCATGTTGGAGAAGGTTCTATGTGGAATGTTCGAATGTGATAAAATGAACAATGTTGAAGGGGAACTATTTCATTTTCGACTATGTTTCATTAACTGTGAGAGCGTTCTAACTTTCTGAACCTATGTTCTTATCTGAATGTTCTCTGGTTTATTCTGTGATAATTTTCGCTATGAGTAATGGAGGTTTTAACTATTGATGAGCTATCTTGTCGGGTATATCTTTATTCATGTTTATGTGTTTTGGTTCTAAGAATAGCTATCTGTGATTTACCTTAACATGTGAACAGTATTACATTACTCATGAATTAATATTTTTCTCTCTAGAGACAGCTTAGTTAGTATGTATTTTCTAGTTGTGTATGATTTAGATGTGAGAGAGTCTAAGACAAGAGGTAAGAACCTGCGCATCACATTGTGACTACTCCTTGCATTCTTTATCAACCTGCATTTTAGATAGGCACTTGCATATCATACTTTAAGTCAAAAAATACAAAAATATATAGGGTGGACCGGGTCGCAACCAGTAAAACCTTTATTTTTGTTACTTGACCTACGGTAGCCAGACCACAAACCGGACGGATTCCCTACACCAAACAGTCACGGGCTAATTGGGAACGTTGACTTGGGAGAATCCCTTGTTGTTGTTTCCTGTGAATTTCCAAGCCTCAACAAGTCCCCAAAAATAGACAAGGGTTATTCACCCTTGTAACCTCCAAGTGGCATAAAGGCCTTAATTCCACCTAATAACATCTTAATAAATAATAATAATTTATCATTCAAAAAGTATTAGATAATACTCATAACACATGTCATTTTCCATGCTAGAAAATAACATACATGACAAATAACAACACTTAAATAGTTATCACTTAATAATCATATCATTCACTTATATATATGATAAGAATAATAACTTACATTTATTCAAGAAGCCACATAGGATACTAACTCACCTTCTAGTATAGATTGCATGTGTACTTCATGGAATCATTAAATGCACCTAGAATACTAGAAATCATAGGATAAAATATAATTATATAATCAGTATAGTAATGAGTTCATGCTATTGGTCATAGGCTAGTTAGTGCACTAACTTGCCATGCCCAATCATAATGACAATTGTAAGTTCTCATCAACGAGATACTAGCAAGATATGACCACTAGTAATACCAATACTAGCGATAACTCACTAGTTCCACTAGTGAGTACATGTCAAGCAGGTTTAGACTCTACCCTAGGTATCATGAGTCTTCACTAGAATCCTTCTCTTTCCTAGTGGACACCATGCCCCCTTCGTTACCATGGTCTTGCACCTCCAACCCTTTGTGTTTGTTTTTATTTTTATCATTAATGTTTTATATCACATCCCCATGCTATCACCAATGCATGGTCTATCATCACATGAAAAGACTAACAATGTTACAGTGTTCAATGGTGGGTCCTTGGCCTTGATATCCTCACCATTAACATTTACCAAGACATGTTTTGACACTTAGTCACAATTACAAAACTACAGACGAGGGGTATTACAGCTACAATAAAAACTGAGGGAAAATCGTGTTGTATTTTCCCAAAAGAATAAAGGATATTCGCATGGTTGTCTCCATCCACCCCATGGTTATATTTTTCATCTCATCACTATCTAGACTTGTGATCTATGTTGTTCACATAATTCTTTGATTTATCTTTGCACACTTAATCAGAAGGTATCCAGAATTATTTTAGTGATGTTAAAATATGTGGGATTAAAAAATTTCTTACATACATTGTACAAGTAGATATGATCCAGAAGGACATGATGCATTCAATGATGTTGGTTAATATTAAGGCATTGAACATAACTATGGAATATTTTGTTGCCAGTATGATGGGGATTGGCACCTCTTTCTCGTAATCCATTATCAGTAAGTTGTATTATCTTCCGTACTCTCCTTTAAATTCTCTCTTTGATTGTGATAAGAGTTTATCAAAAATTATATTTCAATATGGAATGGTCCTCCTGACCCTAGAACTAAAGCTATTGATTATGTGGATCTCCCCATCCCAAAGGAGAAATTTCTTGACCTAGGGATTTTTCGGCCGAATCTGGTCCTAGAGAGTAGTGCTCAAGGGTTGGTGTTGGAAGAGGAGAGGTGAGTATTTGAGTACTTTGAGGAAGAGAGTTTACCCCATGTGTATGTGGTTCAATTTGCCTCTTCAGGTCATTGTGGGTTTATGGGTCATCCCAGAAGCAAAAAGCTTCACAGTTTGGGGAATTGGGAAAAAATGCATACTCTTCCCTGTGTCATTGAATCCACCCCAGGGGGTCCATTTAAAGGGAGCCTTGGTCATCTCTAGTTTGTAGGGAACCATAGGGATGGTTATAATATTGGGTTCCTATCAAGGTCGTCTTGTGGTGATCTTGGGATTAAGGAACCCTTACCTATTTTTTAGATAATCCTTCAAAAGAGAGGGTTTCCTTGGTAAACTTGATTAAGTTCCAGAATGTAACCCCGCAGAAAAATAAACCTAAGAAATATGAAGCTCTTGGGATTCCAAAGGACCCTAAATGGAATGACAGCCAGGATACCCCATATGTCCCACTTTCACTCAAGATGAAAGTGATTTCAAGGAAATCCTTTCTTTCCCATGTTTTCTAGCCTCTTAGAGCAGAGAAGGCCTCAGATATTCTCCTACAATATTAGGGGGATAAGGGTGCTGTGTATATGTTATGTTCTTTTCATGTTCATGTGGAGGGGAGGTGAACCTATCAGCACTATGTTTCATGATCCTTATCGACACCTTCACAAAAACGTTTGTTAGGCCATTTCCAACGTGAGCACAAGCAAGCCAAAATGTTTTGGTTGTTTTTGTCTATTTTTGGGAATTTTCTAAAAACATGTAATTTAATCCTAGATAAGGGATTGGAGTCTATTTTCTAATTTAATCACGGTTAAGGGAACACATGGATTTGTTTCCTTTGAAAGAAATATGAAGTATTATCTAAGTTTAAATAATTTAAGTCTCTTGTAGAAAACCAGTCAAAAAAGAAAATAAAGGTATTGATGACAGATAATGGTGGAGAGTTCTGCGGGAATGAATTTGAGGACTTATGTAAGAAGTGTGATATAGCAAGGTAGAATACTACTCCATACACAACTCAACATAATTGATTTTTCGAGAGGATGATTAAGACGTTGATGGGAAAGACAAGAAGCATGCTAAGCAGTGTTAGGATAGGACAAGAATTCCAGGAAGAGGAGATGGAGACATATGATGTTACTTGGCAAATTGATCACCCACATCAACATTGGTTGAGAAAACTCCACAAGAGGTATGGACTGGTAAGAAACCCTCTATTAAGCATATAAAAAATTTTGGTTGTGATATTTATGTACATGTTCCAAAGGAGAAAAGGAGCAAGTAGGATAACAAAGCTTAAAAATGTATCTTTATTGGCTATACAGATGACATAAAAGGTTATAAGATTTATAATCCTATAACTAAGAAGATTGTTTATAATCGAGATGTTGTGTTTAGAGAGGTAATAGTAAGTCCCCAGACAATAAGTGACTCCAATGGAAAAAGAACCAAATAAGACAAAGTTTGAGTCATAAGGTGAAGAATCTAACTCATTAGAAGAAGCTAAATAAGAAGAAGAAGAAAATCATACCCTAGTTTTGAGGAGATCATCTCGAGAAATAAGGAAACTAGAAAGGTATTCCCCTACTTATTTTATTTCTCATTTTTCATTTTCTATTATTGATGATGATCCTAGAAATGTGAAGGAAGCTATTGATTCAAAAGATAATGATCTTTAGAACAAGGCCATGGTTGAAGAAATCTATTCCCCAGAAAAAAATGAAGCTTGGGATCTAGTCCAATTACCAGCTAGAAGAGAATCCATTGGGAGAAAATGGTTGTTTAAAAATAAGTTGAATGCAGAAGTTAAAGTGGAGAAGTACAAATCCCACTTGGTAGAAAAAGGGATATTCTCAAGTAGAGGGAATTGATTTTGGTGAAATATTTTCAAGGTTTTGCAGTGGGATTCTTCTTGTGCAAGGAGTATTCCATCGAATTTTAATGACCATATGTTATCCAATTCAAGAACCATTAGGTGTGGGTCTAAGATCCAAGTGAGAGATATCATAGAATATTTCAACAAGACATTTACTGTCCATAAGTCATTATCTCATTACAATTCAATAATTTTCTATGCATAATGGCCATCTCTAAGGGTTCCATAGCTCCATCAAGCCACCAATAACCACTAACCACAAATGACCATAGAATGGGTCGTTTAGTCTTTCTTGCTTTTTCCATGTTTTTCTTGCCATGTCATCAACCCTTATCACTCCATGCCATTTCATCAACCTTTATGTCTCCTTTGTCCTTAATGGTTTGTCAGCAATGACAACCAATGCTTAACAATTATCTCAACAACACATCCTGCATTAGCATTAGTAACATCTAGTGATGAGCAGTTACAACCAGGGTATTAGTCCTTAAATTAACTGTTAACAATCATAGGGACATATGCATTATTATCATGGAGGCTAAGCCTCTCAAAACATAGTACACGGGATTACCATGCCATTTCTAATCAATCCATGTTGACCCATATAGAAGGATTTATCTATCCATCGTGTCATTATGCAATAAGGGAAACCATCATGCATTATGATTATGCTTTATGATCATCCAAATTTAATCATTCCAATCCTACACACCGGAGACAATATTAAGGCACATTAAAATTACATATGTATATTTCAGATACCAATACTTGAAATATACATTAACTCTTCAATTCGCATGCATATCCTAATGCATATCAATCCCAATGTATATCCAATACATGTTATATGCATTCAATATTTAATTATAATATTTATTTAATGCATAACAATTCTAATGCAAATAAAAATAAACTTACTGCAATCATTGATTATATCCTAATACGACCCATTTGCATCTAGTGACCTATTTAATACAACACTTGGAAACATATCTATGCAATTTACAATTGAATGTAATGTATGGTCACTATGAAATTACAAATGCATGCAATTACAATGCAACTTTTGATCCATACATCTTACGCATTTACCATACAAATGCCATTGCATAATATTGATGTACTTACCATGCAATTACCTTTGCATATTGTTAATGAATTTACCATGAACTTACTCATACATGCCACCTATGCAATATCTTAGATATGTATTATAAATCCAAGGAAATGGAATTAGGGATAAGCCCTTCATTTCCTAGTTCTCATTCATGAATTGATATTGTTAATAATTATAGAGTTGCATTAATAAAATAACATGCCAACTCCATACATTAATAAAATCACATCATACCAATTCTAGGCATTAATAAAATCATCATGCCAATTCTAGGCATTAATAAAATAACATCATGCCAATTCTAGGCATTAATAAAATCACATTCATTAATAAAAGCATCATGCTGATTTCAAGAATTAATAAAATCACAGGCATTAATAAAATAACATCATGTCAATTCCAGACATTGATGTTCTGGGAATTAATATGTACAATAATTGTGAGAGAGATACCCTCTATATTTTATCACAAGTAAGCAATTAAATAAACACAGAGAGCCAAAAAATCCCTCACATTCCTCTTGTTGAGCAGGAAAACACTTGAATAAACACAAAGAGCAAAAAATTATCTCACATTCGTTTGGTTGAGCATGCACGCAATTAAATAAACTTGAGAGCCCAAAATTCCCTCACATTCATCTGGTTGAGCACAAAAGCAATTAAATAAACACAGAAATCCAAAAAATACCTCACATTCCTCTTGTTGAGCAGAAACGCAATTAAATAAACACAATGAGAAAAAAATTCCCTCACATTCATTTGGTTGAGCATGAAAACAATTAAATAAACATAGAGATCCAAAAATTGCCTCACATTCCCATGGTTGAGTAGTAAAGCAATTAAATAAACACAGAGAGACAAAAATGTCCCCATATTCATCTAGTTGAGCAGGAAAGCAATTGAACAAACAAAGAGAGTTGAAAATGCCCTAACGTTCCTCTAGTTGAGCATACAAGAAACATGGAGAGATGAAAACTCCCTCACATTACTCTGGTTGAGCAAGAACAAAATTAAATAAACGCAAAGAGAGAAAAATTCTCTCATATTCATCTAGTTGTGTAGAGAAGCAAGTAAAAAAAACAGAGAGACAAAAACACCCTCATATTCCTCTGGTTGAACAAACAAACAATTAAATAAAAAAGATAGCAAAAAACAACATCACATTCATTTGGTTGAGCAGGAAAGCAATTAAATAAAGACAGAGAGCCAAAAACACCCTCACATTCCTCTGATTGAGAAACCACGTAATTAAATAAACACGGAGAACCAAAAACTCCCTCACATTCATTTGGTTGAACAAGTAAGCAATTAAATAAACACATAGAGCCAAAAATTCCCTCACATTCATTTGGTTGAGTAGAAAAACAATTAAATAAACATAGAGAGTAAAAACGTCATCTCTATCTGGATAGAATATAGATGTATTATGTATTAATATAAATCGCAACCAAGTGCATTAATAAAACATTCGGAAACCAAATGCATCAATAAACTATTATGCAAAGAAATGCATTAATACACAATGCAACAATATTGCAAAGATTTAATATAACAAATATAAACACTATCAGTGGCATCACAGGCTATTCCTCTCCCAAATCCATAAAATAGATAGAGAAAATTAAACATACACAAGGAGGGTGAGGATAGTACAATCTCATAGAATGATAATCACCCCTCTCACTGGCAACCAACCCCAATGGAATTGTCTTCCCCTCCTTAAATAGTAAATTACACATAACTCTTCACATTTTTTAATTATGTCAAAATAATTAAAATGAAATGAATAAAAAGGAATGCAAACCAGCCTCTAGACAAGTGGAACATTCCTCCTTAAACAAATAATTAATAATTAATAGGAATATACAATATATGCTACAAGAGGCATCTGACACCACTCAATTAATTAAATCAATAATAAATGAACAACATAATTTAATCCACTACCTAACAAGTGGAAACCAAACAATAAAATAGAGAGAACCACATAGTGCTATAAATAAAATTACCATACAAGTGGCCTAAGCCACCAAATACTCTCTTCACAACATGCCACATATAAAACAAAAAGAATAAATAAAATGGAGGATAAACCACTAACTAACAAGTGGCTTACTTTCCCCAAAAATAGACAAGGGGGCTATTCACCCTTGTAACCTCCAAGTGGCATAAGGACCTTATTTCCACCTAATAACATCTTAATAAATAATAATAATAATTTATTATTTAAAGAGTATTAGATAATACTCATAACACATGTTATTTTCCATGCTAGAAAATAACATACATGCCAAATAATGACACTAAAACAGTTATCACTTAATAATCATATCATTCACTTATATATAGGATAAGAATAATAACTTACCTTTATCCAAGAATCCACATAGACTACTAAATCACCTTCTAGTATAGGTTGCATGTGCACTTCATGCACTCATTAAATGCACCTATAGCACAATTACTAGGAATTCAATAATAACATCTTGTACTAATATTAGAAATCATAGGCTAAACATAAACTTATATAATCAGTATAGTAAAGAGGTCACACTATAGTTCATAGGCTAGTTAGTGCACTAACTCTGCATGCCCAAGTATAATGACAATTGTAAGTTCCCATCAACAAGCTACTAGCAAGATATGACCACTAGTAATATCAATACTAGCGACAACTCACTAGTTCCCGTAGTGAGTACATGTCAAGTAGGTTTAGACTCTACCCCTAGTCTCACAAGGCTTCACTAGCCTCCTTCTATTTCCTAGTATACATTGTGCCCCATTTGTTACCATGGTATTGCACATCCAACTCTTTATGTTTGTTTTTATTTTTATCATTCATGTTTTATAGCACATCCCCATGCTATCACAAACTCATGTTATATCATCACATGACAATACTAACAATGTTACATTGTTCAATGGTGGGGATTTACCTTGAGATCCTCACCATAAACATTTACATAGACATGTTTTTACACTTAAGTCATAATTGTGAAACTGCATATGAGAGGTATTAGATCCTCCCCTCCTTGAAACAACATCATCCTTGGTGTTGTCAATCTTCAAGACTTGTCTTCAACTTTTTTCACTGCATGCAGTCATCAACAACATCTTCAATTTTCTTTCGATCATATCTATTAAAATTTCACAAAGTTTTCAATCTTCCACATTTCATAATTACCTATTGTTCTCAATAAATAACATTAGGAACGTATACATACATATAATCATCTCAATTAATAGAAGAACAAAGGATAAGTAATAATAACAAGTTACTTATCTCCAGGACTACTGTCCCGCCTTCTTGATATTTTGGTAAGATTTTGTCTTCATTTGATGATTATAGCTCATCCATTTCGTCTTCATCATCATAACAATGATGGTTTATCACAAGAATTATTGAAAGTATTGTACACGTCTCTGCATTATTCACAACTTGAAAACAACTAAATAATAAGTTACAACTTCAACAACAATTTATGCATGTAAACATAGAAAAATCAATAGGATTCCATGGATGATTACACATCATCTCATCAGGTATTCATTTTTACACAATATCTGAGAGATCTTTTCATTTTCCAAGTCTATTATTTATCATGTTATGCATGTCACTCATGCATCTTTTGGACAACAACCCAAAACATTCCTGCTTTCCATCAAGAAACCTTAGTCCACATATACAACATACATTTCAATCATATGCATGAACGTACTTAATTAAACAATTATTCATGTCAATTGCATTTTCATTTCATGGTACATAACTTTTCCATTTATAACATCTACATCCATACCTTTTACATGGGAGTACTTTTTCTCAAGTACTTTTAATATTTTTCAAGTTTGTTTTCAACATAAAACAATTATATCATTTTTTCATAACATGAACATATTATGAACATAACATAAGCATAACATTTTCATAGGCAAAACCTGAAAAAATATAATGTTTATATCATTCATAATTTACCCAACACAAGGATTATAGCTTTCATTGTCGTATCTCCTACCTATGCTAGTCTGGGTGGTAACACAACTAGTGTTACTAACTAGCATACCAAGTGATAAGAGTATACCAATTACTCAGTAAAATATTCAAGCTAAGCAGACACAAGTGCTCCAGATCCTACAATATCAATGCTGAATTCAAACATCATAATGAGTCTAAAAAATTTAGGTGCTCAATATCCAACAAGATCAACATTAAACTTAGGTTCTCTAGAGCCAACAAGCTCAACACCAAACAAAATTATCATACGATTTTTGTGGAAATTGAACCAGGTGATAGATTAATTTTACTCACAACAATTAACAATTGATCATGCAAAATCACTCACAAAAGAGACTGAAATTGGAGCTGAACACTAAACTGTATTAACTCGGTGTACAATAACCAACCCTGTATAATAATAGGTTTCTGTATAAATAAAATACATCAGGGATTCGAATGCATGAGGAGCAATTCGAATCTAGCATAAAGCAGGCTTACTAAAAATAAGCAAATCCCCCATAGGTGTAAAAAGCTGATCCCAAATCTGTCATGGAGCTCACGAATTAGCAAAATGGCTTAGGAAAGATAAAGAGTGGTGGAATGGCAGCTCATACATGCTTTTGTATGGAGAAAAGAGTGGAGGATGAAGAGGACAAAAAACTAGTTCACCTCACCTAGTCTAGCTTTTCTATTTGCCTTAAAACACTGAAAAAGCAGGGTATAAAGCAGAAAAAGCAGAAGGGTGCTTAGGAGGCTAGGAATAAAGCATATTTGATTCCTTGGGCTTTCCCATGCACTACATGAGTCAAATAAGGCAATTTTTACCACTATGGATAGGTAAAAGACAACTTGCACAAGGTGGGACACATGAACTAGGCTAATAAGACAGAAATAATTAAATTAATGTCTAAGTGGGTAAACTATGGGTTGATTATTATAACACCCCCCCTTAAGCTTGACTTATGAGTAATATATCAGAAAATTATAGGGCCTAGCAACAAGGCTTAGTCACCCTTTACATACTGCATGTCCATTTAAACAAGGAAAGAGGCAAAACCAACTTGGGAAAATCCTCCCTTAAACATGGACTATAAAACAAAATTTGGAATCTTGTCTTCACTCATGCTTTCATAGCATGATCAGCAATCCCCAGCAGTGATTTGAGATTGCTGAAGGTCTTCTCACAAATTTCTTTGGTGAAGATATCAGTTACTTGTTCTGAAGATGAACAGAAGAGTAGGTGAATGATGCCATCATGCACAAGCTCTCTGATGTAGTGCATATGGATCTCAATGTGTCTAGTTCTCTGCTTTTGAACTGGATCTTTGCAGATTCAAATGGTACTCTGGTTATCACAGTAGATGGTAGTTGAGTACTCTGGTTTGAAGCCACACTCTCCAAGTAAACCCCGCAACCATAAACATTGAGTTGTTGCATTAATAACTCCTCTCTACTCTGCTTCTGTAGATGAGAGTGCAATGGCACTCTGTTTCTTGCTTGACCAGCTGAATGGCCTTTCTGCAAGCATGAACACATATCCTGATGTGGAATTTTTGTCTGTGCTATCACCTGCCCAATCACTGTCAGTAAATCCAATCAAATCAAGATCAGATTTTTCTTTATAGAAGATCCCATGTGTCCTTGTTCCCTGAACAAAGTTAAGGATCCTTTTGGCTGCTTTCCAATGGATCTCATGAGGCTGATCCATGTATCTAGAAGCCACACTTACTGCATAACAAATATCAGGTCTAGTATGTGTCAAATACAACAAACATCCAATCAATTGCCTATACAGTGTATTGTTTACCATAGGTGAAGAATCAGCTTCTTCCAGCTTCACTCCTGAAAGGAAAGGAGTTTTGCTTGCTTTGCAATCCTTCATTCTGAATTTGTTCAGCAAGTCCAAGGCATATTTGTACTGGTGCACCTTGATTCCAGATTTGGTTTGAGCAATCTCAAGCCCCAAAAATTGACTTTAAGAGCCCCAAATATGTCATGGAGAAGGCTTGGTTCATAGCTCCTTTTAAGGAAGCAATCTCAGCCTTTGAGCTTCCTGTAATGAGGAGGTCATCAACATATAACGC
>LPNX010623937.1:786081-911441 GCA_001517045.1 Pseudotsuga menziesii | reverse complement strand
AATAGCATTTTTCAGCAAACATAGGATCCTTCATGCACAGACCACTCTCAAACTGAGATCTAGTCCTCCTTGGGTCATTGGGATCCCCAGCTAGCTCACCTACTACATGTAGTGTCTTGGATGCCCATTTTGTACTTGTAGGGATGTTAGGGTCTGCAATAAACTCATCTCTATCAGAAAAATCAGAATCAGCATTTTCAACAAACTCTTTACTTACTTCTTGAGGTTCAGGTGGTGAAGAGGCTTCACCAACTTCCACTGCTGCAAGGGGTTCTTCTTCAAACTGAACACACCTTTCGATGAAGGATTTGTTTGTGCTCAAATTTATCATTTTGTACCCTTTTGAATCTTTAGAGTATCCAACAAAAAGACACTCTTGGCTTTGGGGCTGCAAAGCCTTCCTCTTCTCTGTTGGAATTCTAGCCCAAGCCTTTGAGCCAAAAATCCTGAAATGGGTCACATCTGGCTTGTGCCCACTCCATGCTTCGAAGGGATTCATACCATCAAGCTGTTTATGAGACACCCTATTCTGAATATAGGCTGCACAGTTGATAGCTTCAGCCCAGTACTTTGGTGGAAAAGTTTTGGCCTCCATCATGCATGTTGCCATCTCCTTCAGTGATTTGTTCTTCCTCTCAGCAACACCATTTTGCTGTGGTATGTAAGGGATAGAATGCTGCATATGAATACCTGCATCTGCACAATAATTAATAGACTCAGACTTGACATACTCACCACCATTGTCAGATCTGAGGGCCTTGAGTTTCCTTCCAGACTGGTTTTCAACCAAAGCCTTAAAGACTTTGAATAGGCAAAAAACTTCAGACTTGTGTTTCAGGAAGTGAGCCCAGCAATACCTGGAAAAGTCATCAATGAAATTCAATGCATATTTGGCTTGACTCATGGACATATGATGGAATGGGCCAGCAACATCACTGTGGATCAGCTCGACGGGTGCAGAGGTTCTCTCATGACTAGCTCTCTCAGATTTGTGCTCTGGGTGTTTTCCTAGGATACAACCTTGGTAGACTCCTTTGGAAAATTTTATCTTGGGAAACCCTATGACCATCTCTTTTTCACTAATATTAGAAAGATATTTGTATTTTAGGTGGCCAAATATTTCATGCCAAATCTTGCTTGCTTCATTAGCATGAATTAGAAGAGCAGAGGGGTTTGAGAGGGGTTTGAGTAAGGTAGGAAGTGTGAGAACATGTATACCTTTTGAGCATGATTTGCAACTCCTTTTGCAATGACTCTACCACTTGAGATCTCTATGATCTCAACTTCATCGGGGGAGAATATGACATTCTTAGGAGACCCAGTGTGGGTCATCTGGTACACTGACAAGAGGTTGGAGGCAAGACCAGGCACATACAACACATTGCTGAACTGACCATGATCAAGATCAATCCTCCCTTTGCCCAAAATTTCAGTGAGAGAGTCATCTCCCAGTACTATAGGTGGTCCTTTCGACATATCAAGTGAGGAGAATTCCTCCTTGGTTGAAACCATGTGTCTTGAAGCTCCAGAATCGATGATAAAACTGGGTGAGCTTGATGTGCCAGCAACCAATGCATGAACTCTCTCTTTGTCATCTGAACTTGATCCTCCTTCTCTCTTCTTTGAGATTTCTGGAAGGGAGATGCCATTCTTCTCCAGGATTTGGGTCAGCATATAAATTTGCTTTTTCATACAAGAGCTTTCAGAGTGATTGCCCTTATTGCAGTATGCGCACTTGCTCATTTCACCTTTGTTTTTCTTCTTCTGGTAATTCTTCTTGGGACCTTATGGATCCTCCGGAGACTGTTTCTTGTCTCTCTTTTGCTCAGGTGTTTTTTTAGCTTTCTTTCTGCTTTTTGAATCCACCTTCAAATCTCCAGCAATCAAAGCTTGATCTTTGGATGGTTTGATGGTGCCCATCATCACCAGCTTATCCTATTCTTGTGTGAGAGATTCCATGAAATCTGCAAGGCTAGGCATCTTCCATGTTCGAGCTGTCATTTTTGTGGCATAGAAGGTTGAAACAAACACTAAATATTTAGGGCCTATCTTCGAGAGGATGGCCAGTACGAGCTGATCATCTTTCTTTTCGATCCCACACTGTTCCAGCTGCAAAACTAGTGCTTTGAACTTGGAGAAATATAGCTGCAGGGATTCAAAGCTATTTGGACTCAGAGAAATTAGCTCATTTTCAATTTGATGTCCCCTCATCTCATCTGTCTTTCCAAAAATATCAGAAAGCTTCTCCCATACTTCATTCGGTGATGTCAATCCATCAAGATGGAAAAGGAGGTCTCTGGAAATACTCAGACACAGGATGCCATAAGCCTCATACCTCCTGTTGTGCCATTTTATCTTCTCTAGAGCTGCATTGGGATCTGCTTCTGTTTCCATAGTCACCCTATAGAGGCATTTCACTCTCAACAGTATCTCCATCTCTGCTTTCCATTCAAATAAATTGAAAGGAGTCAAGATAGTTTTCTGTGATTGATCCACAGCTTAGAAAATCTGTCCCGGCTGTCAGTAGAAGGCTCCCAGTCACTGATGTCGAACCTGCAAAACAATTTTGGAGGAGAGAAAACAATCTACAATGGCTCTGATACCATGTGGAAATTGAACCAGGTGATATATTAATTTTACTCACAACAATTAACAATTGATCATGCAAAATCACTCACAAAAAAGACTAAAATTGGAGCTGAACACTAAACTGTATTAAATCAGTGTACAATAGCCAACCCTGTATAATAATAGGTTGCTGTATAAATAAAATACATCAGGTATTTTAATGGATGAGGATCAATTCGAATCTAGCATAAAGCAGGCTTACTAAAAATAAGCAAATCCCCCATAGGTGTAAAAAGCTGATCCCAAATCTGTCATGGAGCTCACGAATTAGAAAAATGGATTAGGAAAGATAAAGAGTGGTGGAATGGCAGCTCATACATTCTTTTGCATGGAGAAAAGAGTGGAGGATGAAGAGGACAAAAAACTAGTTCACCTCACCCAGTCTAGCTTTTCTATTTGCCTTAAAACACTGAAAAAGCAGGGTATAAAGCAGACAAAGCAGAAGGGTGCTTATGAGGCCAGGAATAAAGTAGATTTGATTCCTTGGGCTTTCCCATGCACTACATGAGTCAAATAAGGCAAGTTTGACCACTATGGATAGGTAAAAGACAACTTGCACAAGGTGGGACACATGAACTAGGCTAATAAGACAGAAATAATTAAATTAATGTCTAAGTGGGTAAAATATGGGTTGATTATTCTAACAAGTTTAAGCAGTTTAGGTGCTCCAGATCTTACAAGCTCAACACTAAACTCATCACAAGGTACTCATAGTACACCAAATACTTCAGTAAATTATTCAATATAGGAATAGTTTTACCTTTTTGTTGTAGACTTGGTCAAATTTCAGGGTTGTTTTCTATGTTTATTACTAATGCAAAGTAGCCACAAGATGTTTTACCCGCTCCGTGTAGAGTCTTGAAATTGTATCCCCTTACATAGTCCATCCTGGACTACCCATATACCATACCATGGAAAATTTGAGTGCTTAAAGACCTACAATGGAACCTTCCAATGTACTAAGGACCATTACCCCCTATAATGTCCACTCTCAACAAATTTTATTTTGGGCAAAGAATCTTATTCAAAATTAGGTTCTCTTGCTTAGACATAAATTTTTATTATCCCGTCTTTTCTTATTTTTCATTAATTGGTTAATTCTTAATGTAAAGAGTTTTTTTTAGTGTTGACATATTTATTAAGAGTTTGAGAGCCTTATAACCCAGGGTATCCCCCGTGATTAGCTCAAAAGTTTTCATAATTATTTGTTTAAACAGTATTTGATTTTTTAAGTTTATTCTTCTTGTTGTAGGTTTCATAAGTTCAATATCTTTCTTAATTTATGGAACTACCATATCCCATTACCTACAATAAACTCAAGGCATTGTCAGTCACAATAACATATAATTAATAACTTTCCAAATATGAACATGAAATATCATAATCATCACATCAATAATTACACTTGATACTGCAGAGTCTGCCAACTCAACATTAAACCAAACATACAAAGTCTAAATAACCTTGATGCTCCAAATCCCATTCGCTCAACATCAAATCAACACGGTAAGTCTAAATAATATTGACTCTCCAGAGTTACCAACTCAGCATCAAGGCATATATATCTAAGTCCTCCAATACTTGATTAACCACAATATACATCAAATATGCTAAAAATCATATTACCAATTTCATAACTTGATACTTCTGGTATCTTGTAAAACATGTGTAAATCATTCCACCAATTCTCAATTTGCATATTCCATCTTTTCTATATCAATTTCTTTAACATAAATATGTTATCTTAACATTCGCAAAAATGTTACATTTACTTATTTCCAATGTTCCAATAGGATTTCAAATCTATCAATTTGTTTCCTATTATGTTTCTTATGAAATAAAGGTTTGGCACAAATAAACCATTCATGCAATTGACTATCAGTTGATCAATTTTAATAGAATCTGACTATCTTTTCAAAATACTTAATAATTCATAATCATACTAAGAGTTACCTCATGTATTTATTTCCATGATCTTTGCTTCGATTTGGTGAAGCTTCTTGCTTCCAAGTATACCTTAGGTAGGGTGATAATATCACTGCAATTATGCTTTTACCTTAGCGTTGACCCATGTAAAGGCCTGGTGTTGCAACCTCGTGCTCTGTTACAACTTTGTCATGTACCCATTTAACCTTTTGGTAGAAGGGGTAAATTTTGTTTTTGTATTTAATTATCCATCACACGTTTCCATTATCTCAAGAGCACATCCTTCATAAGCATTAGTAACCTCTAATGATGAGTAGTTACATCCAGGATACTAGTCCTTACATTACCACTTAACCATCATAGGGACATGAATTATTATCATGGAGGCTAAGCCTCACAAAACATAGTACACAAGAATACCATGTCCTTGCTAATCAAGCCATGTTGAACCATATAGGGGAATTTATCTATCCAGCATGCCATTATTCAATAGGGGAAACTGTCATGCATTATACTATATTGAGGACTAGTCTATTAAGCCACACAAGCATTATCCACATAATCATAAGGCATACATAGAGTAAATGCATATACGACATAAGAATAGCTTACTTAATCATATGCATCCCTAATCCTG
This sequence comes from Pseudotsuga menziesii, assembly GCA_001517045.1. Taxonomy (NCBI): domain Eukaryota; kingdom Viridiplantae; phylum Streptophyta; class Pinopsida; order Pinales; family Pinaceae; genus Pseudotsuga; species Pseudotsuga menziesii. Next base: position 906,250 of record LPNX010623937.1, on the reverse strand, counting down.
CATGAATAACATATTAGTCCTAGACATATCACAAAAATATAATCAATGTCCCATGTATACATCATAAGCATTATAGAAACATGTTAACATATGCATCTTAATAATTATACAACATTTCACATAGAATCATCAATAATAGGAATCACCTTTACATTTCATTTGTTAGGATTATCGTAATCCTCCCTTGTCCACCATGGTCTAAATGCTAATTTCCTAGCTTAGGAATATGTTTCCACTTCATTAGTGCCATGAAGAAGCTATCTGGGGCCCACCTACTACTTGACGCGTCAGTCTACATGCGTTTAGGATCTCTAGAGACTAATCCCTATATTTTAGGATCCCACACTGAGTCATGGGAGTCCCACCATCAGTTCACCCTAGTTCGTGTTGCGTTATTCTCTGATGGGCCAACTTAGTTCATCTTCAGTTAGTCTAGTGCCCATTTTGCATGATTTAAGGAGATGGGTGCCCTTGCTCACCCACCTTGGTCAATTAACTGATTGTGAAGTGTTTCAGCTGTCTAGAGTTACCCTAATGAGCCTTTAGTGGTGATTTTTCCACAGTTAGTTAAGTATGGAGTTAGTCCAAGTCACAGAATTCAAATCACTCCTAGAGGATTTGAATTCTCTTTATTGTATCATGGATGTATTACATCTAGGTTAATGATTATGAAATTATGGTTATGCTATCAAATTTTTTCCTCTTGTCAGAATAATTTCACCATGATTGTTTAATTAGTATAGCACTAAAATTCTTATTCCTCATTCATTCTTCTTTCACACTGAGGGTCAATCCATCCGGATGATCTTATATATTTTCTAATTTTACATGGTATTAGAGTAGGTGCTTGGGCCAGTTTCAATCGTCAGAAACTTCTGTGGATGCACCAGAAGAAACTGGGTTCCACATAATTCTTGGTATCTTTTCCTTGCTCCCTCTAGATTTATTCAGAGAAGTGTATCCATGTGTCAATCACTCTGATAATGTGAACATGTTGAAGTAAAGTGATTGAACTGGTTTTCCTTCAAATTGAAAGTTTTATGTAGGTTAATTGAAGAATTCAGAAGAATCGTGCTGCTCGTGAGGTTGTAAAATGGAGAATTCGACATCCTTGAAATCGAGGATCCTCACACCCATCAATTACTAGGATTGGAGGGGAGATATGCATATTGTGTTGCACAACAAAGGTCAATATAAGGTGACAATGGGAAAGGAGGTCAAACCCCAACAACCTTTAGAGAAATTAAAGTACATGAACAAATTGGATGAAGCCTTTGGTTTCATGTCTATGCATATATCTAGGGAGTTTCTCTTCCACCTTTATGGAATAAAAAATATGCGAGAAGTATGGCAGAAGATTGAACCATTGTTTGGAAAGCATGATGAGATGAGATTCCATGTTTTGGAGAATGAGTTGATTTCTCGTCCACCTAGAAATTTCAAAACCATCCAACATTTCTTCTCCAAATTCAATTCTTTGGTCATGTAGTGTCAGCAATGTGGAATTGAAAAGAAGGATGAACAATTGGTGGTATCCATTCTAAGAAATATTGGCTTTGAATTTTCAGTATTTGTTTCCACCTTTCACTTTGGGAGATTGACAATCCCAAACTAGAGAATTCTCTCACTTGATGCATTCACTATATCCCTTATTCAATAACAAGACAAGTTGATTCATATGGGATGACTTAAAGCCTCCAAGAATCAAGCTTTTCTGTCTAGATATACCAAGAATGTGCAAGCCCAATGGACACGGAAGGGGAAGGAAAAAAATAACAATGAATTCGAACCAAAGGAGTAGTTTGATCCATCAGATGGAGTCCCAAGTTCAATTAAGGACAAGCATAAGAGGATTGAAACGGCCAAGTGTTCCTATTGTAAGAAAGGAAACCATTTAGAGAAAAGGTTGTATGAAGAAAACCATATATCATATGTCAATACTTCTTGAACAATATAATATTTCCCTCCCTAAAGGCACAAGGAAGGATGATTATGTAGGTAAGACTGAATATCATGAGAGATGCCATGCACTGAAGGCTGGATTTTCAAAATCTCAAGCCTTCCTCATTGATCCAAGAGCCTCCAACCACATGGTGGTCTCCAAATAACCATTTTATTCATTAAATATATCTGATGGTCTAAGTATTCACATGGGAGATGATACTTACATCCAAGCTAAAGGGAAGGATAAAATAAAATTAGAACACAGTGTTTAAAAATGTCCTCTATGTTCCCTCCTTATCAGCAAATATGTTGTTTGTATTTAAGATGACCCATACAGGTTCACCAAACCGAGTTGTATTTGAACCTGACACAGTTGAGATCTCAAATATCTCTAATGGGACGTTGATAGGGAAAGGCATTGCAAACCATGCCTTCAAGGCATATGAGTTCTCACATTTTTTTCCATACTCAAATCCATTGCAATATGTACATCCAGTTAAAAGGGAAGGTAACTCTATTCTACATAAACCATTTGCATATGATGATGTTTCTACTAATGTTTCATATTCAAAATTTGAAGATGAGGACCAAGCTGAATCAGATCTTGGTATTGGGGATGAAGTTCAAACATATCCAGATCTAGATCTAGTCCCTACTCCCAATCCTTGGCCTAAATGGGCTAAAAAATCATTGAAGCTATTGGGAACATGGCTGGAGATCCATCTAACAAAAGGAGAACCAGATCTTAGTTTCAAGATGAGAACCTTGTGCTATGTCATACAGATCCATTTCTCCCAGAGAGGTACTATAAACTCCAAATGAGGTGCTACATGATGGTGAGGTCTGATCCACAGTCCTACAAAGTGGATTTCCATGATCCACCAAGGTAGCAAGCCATGAATAAATAGTATGTTTCACTACAGAATGATGAGGCATTGGATCATGTCTCACTTCCTCCAGAGAGAAGAGACAAAATTTCCTTTCGACATGGTAAATTAGAAGAATAAATATACATGGAGCAACCTAAGGGGTACACTGATGATTATTCCTTAGTATGCAAGATGAGGAAACCATTGTATGGCATCAAGAAATCCCCCAGGGCTTGTAATCCCAACTTTAACTCTTCCATACTATCACAGAGGTTCGGAAGGTACAAGTCTGGCTGCAAAAGAAGCACCATTTATTTTCCTATATGGAATCATATTGGAAGAAGGTAGAGAGTTTTACATGCATAATATCAGAGAATTAGTTTAGATAAGGACCATCACACCGATTTATTGCTCCACGAATGCGTATACTGCCGAATGTTTTCACAATTTTTTTTACTCGGGATAAATTTGTGTCTTAGTGTGAAAGCTTGATCCAATTCCCTACTATTCATATTTTAGGGGGGGGTGTTCCCAAGAGGTTTTCCCCATTTCCTTGGTTTATTGAGTAGTTATGTTTTTTCATTAGATTGTATGGGTGACCTTTGGTATCAGTTGATAGGGCCCAAGTTGTCCAAGTTTGGATTAAGGCGGGTTGTTAATATTATACTAATCCTCCCTTGTCCACCATAGTTTAAAAGTTAGTTTCCTAGATTAGGAATATGTCTCCACTTCATTAGTGTCATGGATAAGTTATTTGGGTCCCAAAAACCACTTGATGTGCCAGTGTGCATGTGTTTAGGAGCTCCAAAGACCAATCCATAGATTTTAGGATCCCACACTGAGTCATGGGAGTCCCACCATCAGTTCACCCTAGTTTGTGTTGAGTTATGATCCAATGGGACACACTCAGTTCATATTCAGTTAGTCTAGTGCCCCTTTTGCATGATTTAAGGAGATGAGCACCTTTTCTGACCTACCTTGGTCAGTTAGCAGTTTGTGAAGTGTTTTAGTTTTCTGTATTTACACTAGTGAGCCTTAAGTGGTGATTTTTCCACAATTAGTTAAGTCTGGAGTCAATCCACGTCATGGGATTTGAATCACTCATATAGGATTCAAATACTCTTTATTGCATCATGGATGTATTAAATATAGGTTAATGATTATGAAATTATGGTTATGTCGTCAAACTTTTGCCTCCTATCTAAATATTTTCACCATGATTGTTTAATCATTCTAGCAGTGGAATTGTTCTTCCTCATTCATTCTTCTTTCACAGTGAGGTTCAATCCATCCCGATGATCCTATAGCTTTGCTAATTTAATATCGTTAAGTCTTATTAACACATTAATACCATGAATTAAGAATACTTAACTTAATAAGGGAAACTGGAAGTGCAAGCTCCGTGTACCACCCAACCATTGGTGCCCATTCGACAAGTCCCATTTCTATCATGAGGCCACCAGGATACAGTTCTACTAGGACAAAGGGGAACATAATTATTCCCAAGAATTATTTCCAATAACTAGACGTCACATCCACAACCAACCGAAGCTAATAGACTCAATGATTAACTTATCCTTACTCATTTATATGTAGAGTATCTAAGATCTATTTAGACATGCATAGAGAGGAAATGGAACCATCCCTTCGCAACAAACGTATCATGTCAAGAACACAACAATAATCATTCAACAATGTCTAATCATAAGTTCATTAAAATTTATACATAAATAATACCATTACCCTATCAGGGTCTATCCCTTGCTCACATAGAGGACTTATCAATAATGTACAAGGATGACTATGCACCGACACGATACCCTTCACATAGTATCTTCACAAATTGAACTAGTACTTGGATCATTGAGGGCCGATCCCTCTCCTCCTTCTCAAGGAAACATCAACAAACAAACTATTAGCCATATAGCACATCCACAAAGGGATAAACCCTTTCATGATCCTTATTCAAATGTTTATTTAGCTAATTCTTTCCTTGGGAAATAAGTCACCTATTCCACTAGTTATCATCCACATTTAATTATTATTCTTACACACCAAAGACAATATTAAGGCACATTAAAAGTACATATGTATATTCAGATACCAATACTTGCAATATGCATTAGATCTTCAATTCGCATGCATATTCTAAGGCATATCAATCCCAATGTACATGAAATACATGATATATGCATTCAATATTTAATTCTAATATTTATTTAATGCATAGAAATTCTATTCCAAATAGTAATCAACTTAGTGCACTCATTTATTATATGTCAAGACTACCCATTTGCATCTAGTGGTATTTAATCCAACACCTAGAAACATATCTTTGCAATTTCCTACTCAATGTAATGCATGGTCACTATGCAATTACCAAGCAACTTATGATCCATACAACTTATGCATTTACCATGCAATTACCATTGTATAATATTAATGTATTTACCATGCAATCACCTTTGCATATTGTTAATGCATTTAACAGGCACTTACCCATGCATACCACTTATGCAATATCTTAGATATGTATTATAACTCCAAGGAAATGGGATTAGGGCTACACCCTTCATTTCCTAGTTTTCATTCATGCATTGATAATCCTAATAATCATAGAGTTGCATTAATAAAATAACATGCCAACTCTAGGAATTAATAAAATCACATCACATCAGTTCCAGGCATTAAAAAATACATTAATAAAATCACATCATGTCAGTACCATGTATTAATAAAATCATCATGCCAGATCTAATCATTAATAAAATAACATAATAAAATAACCTTATGTCAATTCCAGGCATTAATAAAATCACAAGCATTAATAAAATCATCATGGAATTAATAAAATCATAGGCATTAATAAAATAACATCATGTCAATTCCATACATTGACGTTCAAAGAATTAATATATAAAATAATTGTGAGAGAGGCACTCCCAAGAGAAAGATTCCCTCTCTATTCCTACACAATCAAGAATTAAATTAATATAGAGAGTAAAAAATGCCCTCACATTCCTCTAGTTGAGCAGGAAAACAATTAAATAAACACAAAGAGCCAAAAACGCCCTTACATTCATCTGGTTGAGCAGGAAAGAAATTAAATAAACACAAAGATCCAAAAATGCCCTCACATTCCTTTGGTTGAGAAGGAAAGCAATTAAATAAACATAGAGAGCAAAGAATTCCATCACATTCCTATGGATTAGTAGGAACTCAATTAAATAAACATGAAGAGACAAAAATCCCCCCACGTTCCTTTGGTTGAGTAGGCAAACGATTAAATAAACACAAAGAGCCAAAAAAATACCTCACATTCCTTTGGTTAAGAAGGAAATCAATTAAATAAACACAGAGAGCCAAAAACTCCATCACATTCCTCTAGTTGAGTAGGTAAATAATTAAATAAACATAGAGAGCCAAAAACACCCTCACACTCCTTTGGTTGAGCATGCACACAATTAAATAAACAAAGAGAACAAAAAATGCCCTCACATTCATCTGGTTGAGCAAGAAAATAGTTAAATAAACACAGAAAGCCAAAAAATGTACTCTCATTCCTCTGGTTGAGCAGGAAAGCAATTAAATAAACATAGAGATATAAAAACACTCTCACATTCATCCGGTTGATAAGGAAATAAATTAAATAAACACATGGAACCAAAAATGGCCTCACATGCATCTAGTTGAGCAAGAAAGCAATTAAATAAACACAGAGAGCCAAAAATGCCCTCACATTCCTTTGGTTGAGCAGGAAAGCAATTAAATAAACACACATATACAAAAATTTCCTCACATTCATCTTGTTGAGCAGGAAAGGAATTAAATAAACACAGAGAGATGAAAACACCCTCACATTCCTCTGCTTAAATAGACTGGCAATTAGATAAACACGGAGAGTAAAAAACACGCTCAAATTCATATGGTTTAGCAGAGAAGCAATTAAATAAACATAGAGATGAAAAAATGTCCTCACATTCCTCTAGTTGAGAAGGAAAATAATTAAATAAACACAAAGAGCCAAAAACACCCAGTCTATTTGGATAGCATATAGAGGTATTATTAATATAAATTGCAACCAAGTGCATTAATAAACCATTTGACAACCAAATGCATCAATAACCCATTTTGCAAAGAAATGCATTAATACACAATGGATCTGCCAATCCATAACCAAAGCATTAATAAAACATCCATAACCAATGCATTAATAAACCATTCGGAAACCAAATGCATCAATAAACCATTCTGTAAAGAAATACATTAATACATAATGCGATAATAAGATAGGAGTGTTATTGAGATCCCAGGTTGTTCCTTCCCCAGTTCCATTGCAAATAATTAATATAACAAATATAAATACTATCAGTGGGATCCCAAGCTATGTATCCTATAAATCCATAAAAAAAATAGATCAAATTAAATATACACAAGGAGGGTGAGGAGAGTACAATCTCAAAGAATGATAATTACCCCTCTCATTGACAACCAACCCTAGTGGAAGTGCCTTCCCCTCCTTCAATATTAAGTTACACATAACTCTTCACATTTCTTAATTATGCCAAAATAATTAAAATAAAATGAATAAAAAGGAACGCAAACCAACATGTGGACAAGTCGCACATTCCTCCTTGAACAAATAATTAATAATTAACAGGAATATACAAGATATGCTACATGTGGCATCTCCCACCACTCAATTAATTAAATTCATAAGAAATGAAGAACATATTTTAAGCCACTACCTAACAAGTGGAAACCAAACAATACAATAAAGAGTACCACTTAGCGTTATAAATATCATTACCATACAAGTGGACTAAGCCACCAAACACACTCTTCACATCATGCCACATATAAAACAAAAAAATAAAATAAAATGGAGAATAAACTACTAACAAGTGGCTTACAGTCCCCAAAAATAGACAGGGGTTATTCACCCTTGTAACCTCCAAGTGGCATAAGGGCCTTAATTCCACCTAATAACATCTTAATAAATAATAATAATAATTTATCATTCAAAAAGTATTAGATAATACTCATAACACATGTCATTTTCCATGCTAGAAAATAACATACATGAAAAATAATGACACTTAAATAGTTATCACTTAATAATCATATTGTTCACTTATATATATGATAAGAATAATAACTTACATTTATTCAAGAAGCCACATAGAATACTAACTCACCTTCTAGTATAGGTTGCATGTGTACTTCATGCACTCATTAAATGCACCTATAATACTAGAAATCATAGGATGAAATATAATTATATAATTAGTATAGTAATGAGGTCATGCTATCGGTCATAGGCTAGTTAGTGCACTAACTTTCCATGCCCAATCATAATGACAATTGTAAGTTCTCATCAACGAGATACTAGCAAGATACAACCACTAGTAATACCAATACTAGCGATAACTCACTAGTTCCACTAGTGAGTACATGTCAAGTAGGTTTAGACTCTACCCTAGGTATCATGATTCTTCACTAGAATCCTTCTCTTTCCTAATGGACACAATGCCCCCTTCGTTACCATGGTCTTGCACCTCCAACCCTTTGTGTTTGTTTTTATTTTTATCATTAATGTTTAATATTGCATCCCCATGCTATCACCAACGCATGGTCTATCATCGCATGAAAAGACTAACAATGTTACAGTGTTCAATGGTGGTTCCTTGGCCTTGAGATCCTCACCATTAACATTTACCTAGACATGTTTTTACACTTAGTCACAATTACAAAACTACATACGAGGGGTATTACAGCTACAACAAAAACTGAGGGAAAATCATGTTGTACTTTCCCAAAAGAATAAATGAGATTAGCATGGTTGTCTCCATCCACCCCATGGTTGTATTTTTCATCTCATCACTAGCTAGACTTGTGATCTATGTTGTTCGCATAATTCTTTGATTTATCTTTGCACACTAAATCAGAAGGTATCCACACTTATTTTAGTGATGTTAAAATATGTGGGATTAAAATTTTTCTTACATACATTGTACAAGTAGATATAATCCAGAAGGACATGATGCATTTAATGATGTTGGTTAATGCTAAGGCATTGAACATAACTATGGAATATTTTGTTGCCAGTATGATGGGGATTGGCACCTCTTTCTCGCAATCCATTATCAGTAAGTTGTATTATCTTCCGCACTCTCCTTTAAACTCTCTCTTTTAATGGGATAAGAGTTTATCAAAAATTATATTTCAATATGGAATGGTCCTTCTGACCCTAGAACTAAAGCTATTGACTCTGTGGCTCTCCCCATCCCAAAGGAGATATTTCTTGACCTAGGGAATTTTTGGCTGAATCTGGTCCTAGAGAGTAGTGCTCAAGGGTTGGTGTTGGAAGAGGAGAGGTGAGTCTTTGAGTACTTTTAGGAAGACAGTTTACCCCATGTGTATGTTGTTCAATTTGTCTCTATAGGTCATTGTGTGTTTACGGTTCATCCCGGAAGCAAAAATCTTCACAGTTTGGGGAATTGGAAAAAAATGCATACTCTTCCCTGTGTCATTGAATCCACCCCAAGGGGTCCATTTAAAGGGAGCCTTGGTCATATCTAGTTTGTAGGGAACCATAGGGATGGTTATAAGATTGGGTTCTTGTCAAGGTCGTCTTGCGGTGAAGTTGGGATTAAGGAACCCTTACCTATTTTTTGGATAAGCCTTCAAGGGAGAGGGGTTCCTTGGTAAACTTGATTAAGTTCCAGAATGTAACCCTGAGGAAAAAGAATCCTAAGAAATATAAATCTCTTAAGCTTTCAAAGGACCCTGAATGGAATGATAGCCAGGATACCCCATATGTCCCACTTTCGCTCAAGTTGAAAGTGGTTGCAAGGAAATCCTTTGGTTCCCACGATTTCTAGCCTCTTAGAGCAGAGAAGGCCTCAGATATTCTCCTACAATATTAGGGGGATAAGGGTGTTGTGTATATGTTATGTTCTTTGCATGTTCATGTGGAGGGGAGGTGAACCTGTCAGCACTATGTTTGACGATCCCTGTCGGCACCTTCACAAAAACATTTTTTAGGCCATTTCCAACATGAGCGCAAGCAAGCCAAAATGTTTTGGTTGTTTTGGATATTTTGTGGAATTTTCTAAAAACATGTAATTTCATCTCGGATAAGGGATTGGAGTCTATTTTATAATTTAATCCTGGTTAAGGGAACACATAGATTTGTTTCCTTCGAAAGAAATATGAAGTATTAGCTAAGTTTAAAGAATTTAAGGCTCTTGTAGAAAACCGGTCAGAAAAGAAAATAAAGGTATTGGGATATTCCAAACAGATTGGTGATCACATCATTAACATAGTACTATATGTTGATGACATGTTGTTGATTGGGAAAAACAAAGATGTTATAAAGGAAGTGAAGTATCAGTTGTCCTCCAAATTTGACATGAAGGATCTTGGTGCTGCAGACTTCATTATGGGAATGGATATATGAAGAGATTTTGAAAACTTGAAGATCTGGTCAAATCAAAGAAAATATGTTGAGACGATACAACAGAGATTTAACATGCAGGAAAGTAAGTCGGTCAAGTTTCCTATTCCTATAGGTGTAAATTTATATGTAGAGTCTCATCCGAAGAAACGGAAAGAGGAAGAAGATATTTCATGAGTTCCATATTCCAGTGCAGTTGGAAGTTTGATATATGTAATGGTCTATACTAGACAATAAATTCCTCATGCATTGGGAGTTTCGAGAAAATATATGTCAAATCCATGGAAAGAGCATTGGACAGTTGTAAAGAGGGTCTTCATATACTTGTGTGGCACCACAGTTTATGCAATCTGCTACCAAGTAAGACCTGGACCAGACTGAGTAATAGATGTACATGGATTTGTTGATGCAGACTGGGCTGGAGATCTTGATCGTAGAAGATATACAAGTGGGTATGTGTTTAACCTATTTGGAAGAGCTATCAGTTGGATGAGAAATAAATAGGTTGTAGTTGCACTATCAACTATAGAAGCTGAATACATGGAAGACACGCATGCCGACAAAGAAGCAGTATGGTTGTAGAGACTGTGTTCATGTATTGGGTTTGTACATAAATTTCTAACATTAGATTGTGATAGCCAGAGTGAAATATTTCTCACAAAGAACCCTACTTATCATGCTAAGACAAAGCATATTGATGTGCAATATCACTTTGTGAGAGATATGGTTGAAGACAAGAAGGTGCTACTAGAGAAGGTCGACACCTTGAAAAATGTTGTAGAATCATTAAAAAAGTCTATCAGTATAGATAAGTTATCTTGGTGTAGAGAATCTATGGGAATTGATTCCTTGAGCCTATGAATTTATGAGTACATGACTCATTGCTATGCAAAGAAAACAACAAGTGGGAGAATGTTGGGTATATGTTATATTTTTTGCATGTCTATGTGGATGGGAGGTGCGTCTATCATCATTGTGTCTGACAATCCCTATCATTTACGCCATTTCTGATGTGAGCGCAAGTGAGAAAAAAAAAATTGGTTGTTTTTTTCTATTTTGGGGAATTTTCTAAAAATATGTAATTTAATCTTGGTTAAGGGATTGGAGTATATTTTATAATCCGGGTTAATAGATTAGGGTATTGGATGTTGTTGAATACCTATTTTTTGTATTGTGAGGGATTCATAATGATAATGAGGAAATAGGAGGGATGGCTCCAAGGTTTGATGGTTTTCCCAGTTAAGGGTTTCTAGGGTAAATCTTTGTGTTTATGTGTGAATGATTTGGTGTAATAATTTTTTTTCTTAAAAGAATCTGTATGATTTGCTTCTCTGTACAGGTTTAAAAATTACAAAGGGGCACCCCCAAATATTATGTCATTAAGTGAATATTTGAAGTTACTTGCTCGGATTTGGTGTTGATCCAAGAAACAGTGTGTCTGAATAAGAATTCTTGTGAGTTCTTCTTGCATTTACTATCAGGGTGCAAAGTTTGTGCATCAGATGCTAACGATATTTTAGGGGGTTTATTGGTAGCCTAGAATCCTGCTATGGCTATCTTAAATCCATCTATCATTGTTGCAGGAATCCTTTTAGAAGGGAATCTCATGGGGATGAAGGAAAGGGTCAAAATCCTGAATTATTACAAAACTTACAACAACATAATGGTGTATTGGGAATTAATGGAGAGAAGTGGTATATTATGATATCCCTTCTTGATTATGGGGGGGTGATATGAACCTTAATTTGGATGTGACTAATATTTGCGGAATTCATTCAAAGGTTGATCTCCTGGACATATTTTTCAGTGATTTTTTCCTTGAAAAGGATCTCATTGATGTTGTTCTTAATCTAGTCGCCCCTACCTGGAGAAATGGGAGGGTGGAGGAATCAGTTATTTCAAAATGGATGGACCACTTCTTTACTTCTAAATTTATGGTTGAATTGGTTCCTCGATACAGATATTGATCCTTTAGCTTCAGGTTGTATGACCATATTCCTATCTTATTATAGTTGGATCTAGAAAAAAGAAAACTTGTCTATCCATTCAAATTTAACCATGTATGGATAGAGGATGAAGAATTCAAAAGGATGGTGGAAGATTTTTAGAGAGATTCTAACACATACCCAAATGATACAACTATGCATGGTCTCATTAGGAATCTCAACAACCTCAGGAAGATAGTGATTAAATGGGGGGGAAAGAAAAAATTCAGCTTGAGGCAGGAGCTATTACTAGTTGAAGAGAAGATTGCAGAATTGTTCCAGGTTAATAGGTCGAGTGTTTTCTCTAAAGATGAAAAGGAGGAACTCATAAATTTGGAGTCATAGAAAAGTAATATTCTGAATATTACAATAAGAATCTTTTCATTTAAAAATCAAAGCAATCTGGTTAAAACAAGGGGATTTCATCTCCAAAATTTTCCATAAATTCACCAATCATCGCAGGGTTGTTAACTCTATATGGGAATTAAAATATTCAAGCAGTTCGGTCATTAATTCTCAAGCAGAGTTGGAAAGTGAAGCACTTCAACACTTTTATAATTTTTTCAAAAATACAGGTCAATCTAAACTTGAGACTTAGTTGGAGTTTCTCAATCATTATCATAGGTTCTTTTTTGAAGAGGAAAGCAAGCAAGTGGGGAAAGCAGCCACATTGGGTGAAATTGAAGCAGTATTAAAAAAACTAACCAAGGATAAGAGTCCAAGATTGGATGGTTGGATTGTAGAATTCTTCACCTGGTATTTTGATATTGGGGGCTGGGACCTTTTAGCGCTAGTGGAGGAATACCAAACTAAAGGGTACGTTTTTGGTGTTGTTAACTCTACATATTTATCTCTTATTCCTAAATGTTCAAATTCGGAGTCCTTTAATGAGTATCATCTAATATCTCTTTGTAATCTCATTTACAATATTATCTCCAAAGATATTTCAAATAGGATCAAGCCTATCATATCAAAAGAACATATCTTTGTAATAGTAGGGATTTCTCTCTGATATAAAAATCATGGATGCAATTGGAATTGCACAAGAGAGTCTCCACACAATTAAAAGCAAGAATAAAGCTACGATCCTAAAAATGGATATCATCAAATCTCATAATCAAGTTGATTGACTATTTCTTAGAGTGGTGCTGATCTAGATTGGGATGCCTCTTGAGGTTACAGAGTGGATCATTTCATGTGTATCTTTGACCATATTTTTTGTGTTGGTAAATGGGGTTCCTTCAAGTTCAAATTACTTTAAAATTTCTCTAGATATTACACAGGGGTATCCTCTATCACCCTTTCTTTTTCTTCTTGTGATAGAAGGGATGAGCATAATGATTATGACAGTGAAATAGGCCAACAAGATAAAGGGGGTGAAGTTCTCTACTTCTCATTAGATCTCACACCTCTTTTTCATGGATGATGTTTTATTATTTGTGGAAAGAACATGTGAAGAATGGGGTGTTTTCTATGATATTATAAAGGCTTTTGTTTTTCTTCAGGGATGGAGGTAAGCTTACAGAAATATTTCCTCTACCACCATGAAGTTCATGAAGATGAGATTAATAAGATACTTGGTCTCTTTCCACTTAATTTGGAAACTATATACAAAGGACTCAAATATCCAGGATACCTTCTAAATCCCAATTGTTATCTTAGAAGATACCGGAAATGGCATATTCGGAGGGTATATTGTAGAATCAATTTTCGATGCTACAAATGGTTGTCTTTGGGAGGGAGATTAGTGTTGGTTAATTCTATGCTCGAAAACATTATGGTGTTCTTGATGGATATGGAGAAAATACCTCTTTCTATCTTTGACAATATTCGAAGGAAGATGATGTATTTCCTATCGGTCAGTCAAGCAAAGGAAAGCAAGTATCACTTAGTTAGTTGGGATAAATTATGCTAGATCAAGGAAATGGGAGGGTGGGGGTTAAAGAATTTGAAATGGTTATGTGAATATTTGATCCTAAAATATCTTTGGAGAGGTTTTTCTGGTTCATGTATGTGGTGTGAGGTTTTTAGATCCAAATATTTAAATAATCTATTGGTTGAGGACTAGGTGAGAAAGGAAAATAAGTAGGTGGTCTAGGATATTAATAGTTGGATAGGATTTTCAAGGCCTTTCAATTGGCTGTGGAAATGGATTTCTTGGCGTATTGGGGATGGGAAGAAATTGATGTTGGGTGTTGATCCGTTGGTAGGAGCAGATAACTTCTACTAGTTATTGGTTGATTTTATTTATCACCTATCAAAAAGAGGGTTTACTAGGCTAGTTCATATCAGAAATCTTAACATAGTTTCATAGGACTCCTATTTGTTGTCATTTTCCAATTCAACACTTTTCAACTATTTATCAATGGAATGGTCCAATTATATTGTACGGATACGACATATACGAATTAGACTTAGTTCAATTGAAGACTATTTGATTTGGGATTGGAACAATAACACTGGTGAGATAACATCCAAAGAAGCGTACAACGGTATTATTTACTCTTCCTCTCTTGTTGTTTCTAGGTTGTGGTATTTCCAAGTATGGAAATATAAAGCTTTGTTGAGGGTGAAATGCTTCACCTGGTTGAATTTGGAGAACTACATCCTAACGTAGGAAAAACCTTTGCAAGTAGGGATTTTTTGGTTTGAATAGGTGTACACTCTGTAAGAATGAAGGGGAAAACATGGGCCACATTTTTGTGCATTTTCATTTCAGTAGGAAGGTCTTGGAAGGATTTTTTAAATAGATCGACGTTTACTTCAACTGCAATCAACAGGGACTGGACTAGAATTTTTCAGGACAAGATCAAATTTTTCCTTAAATGGAAATATCTCGCTTTATTTGAATTATGGGAATATGGAAGGCATGTAATGTTTCCATTTTTTAATGCATTTACAAGTCTTCGGTGGTAGTACCATTATTAGTTGTGAGACGTTTTAAGGAATTCTACGATCCATTGGTATGTTGCAACACTCACAACCTTAGAAATAATGTGGAACCACCACTTGAAAAGTTTTTCCCTTGTGGGATTTTCAAAGAGGCAGCCAACAAAAAGGAATGCAAGGGAGGAATGGTTCTTAAATTATCATAAAAAAATCACTTTTTGTAAATATTGGGATGTGGTATTTGCTCAAACACCAGGGATGAATTACTCGCATTATGGGGATTATTGAGTTTTGCAATAAAAATATGAATCCATTGCATTCAAGTATTTGGTGACTCAAAGGTCATAATATATTGGGTTATAGGTATTTCCTCCCTAAAGGTGTTGTTTATTGATCATTGGTTCTATAGCATTAGGATTTTGGTGGATAGTTTTAATAGTTTCTCACTCAATCATATCTACCATCACTTCAATTCATAGGCTAACTCTTTGTCAAAATAGGTAGTGGAATTGCTAGAAGGGGAATTGTTTTTTAATAATTTCATGATTATAACTTAGTTAAGGTAGGATCCTTCAATATCTATTATAAGTTGTAGGACAAAGATATGATGGGATGTAGGCCATTTTGATATTCTAGTTTGTAATTTTGTGAAAGAACATACATTTTAGTTAACTATAATTGATCTTATTGGTTGTTTCGTCTATGGATGGGTTGGGTAGGTTGTTGTTAAAAGCACAACAAATCATGGGAGCTATTTAGTAGTGGTGCACTAGAAATTCTTTGGGTTTTTTTTCCTCTCAGATGTATTGGATTTTACAAATTTGATTCACTCGTTGAATATAAAGTTTTTGGTTTTTTTGGGTTTGAAAAAAAAAGATATGGTGTCCACCCTAATCAAAATATCCTCCTTTATCAAAGCCATTATTGCAATCCAAGCTAGGTCTCAACTTAAATATCAACCCACGATCTAATTTGATCTATTCAATCCATATTCCAATATGTAAGGTAAGTGAAAGGTAATAATGTCACATTTTTTTCATAATACACATGTTCCCATGGAAACCATCACCTCCATGTTTTTTAAGCATATGTGGAGTGCATGATAAGAACCAACATAAAACCTACAACCTATCATTAAATTATATGTATTATAGAGAAACTATATTAGTACCTTACCAAGGGTCACTTTATTGACCAAATTTAGGTCTTTCCATGGAGATGTCAAAGGGAAAACCATTGAGAAAATAAGTCAGGAACTAAGAAAACACAACTCCAAAGAAATTATTTCTTGTAACATTTAATCGCATCTTGTATGTCACAATATATTCTTCCAAGAAGATTGTATAGGCATACTCTGTAATAATTTGGTTGTGATCATGTTTGTTGAATGCACTATATTATTGACCTTGGGATTTCTAAATATAGGTCATATGACACACTCACTTTATTTTAATTTGAATGTCAAGAATCAATATTATGGTACCAAAAAATTTGTTCTCTAGGTGGATATGATTCAAAATATGGAAATCATCAACCTCACCTATTTTCATTACCCTCAATCAAGGATGTGATCTCAGTAGATTGAATATGAAAGCAACTATAATTCATAGGTTTTATGTGTTGTGTGATTTTCTGATTTTAGATATGGTTGAATAAGTAAGATGCTATAAAGGTCAAATAATAGTTGAGGAATGATCTTGACATACATCTCTTTAGTGAAAAATTTGGGTGTGAAAATGCTATAATTTTATGAAAATAGTATTGATGCTATTTAGTTGTTAAAACACCTACGCATCACTCAAAACAAACATAAGAAAAAACACATACATCTATAAAAAATCACTTTAGAGAAAATATAAATGAAATGTCTAGTAGAGAAGGAATCTAATTAAATATATAGATGAAATGTCTTTTCCTTGTACCTATAGACCGCCCTGGAAAATAAAGAAAGTCTAATTTCTGTTGCACTAAAAAAAGCTAAAGTCTTTCATTCTTTCAATGGAATATTTTATGTTGACCTGCATTTGTTGTTAAACAAAAATACAACCTATTAATTTCTGATACAATTGCCATATTTAATGGATCCACGAGATGACATTAAACCATGTCACGAGACTCAAAGGAGGTGTTTACCACCAAGTCAACAATATCCCCTACAACATCGACTGAGGTACTCGAAACCAACCGAGAGGACTTGAACCCACAATATTTTTTCTCTACTACCAATTGTTGAACTTATGCTTATACTAAGGGGGGGTGAATTAGTATATGATAATTTTTAATTTAATATATCTTTCATCAATAATTCATTAACTTTGAAATAGTAATCACATATAAAATCAAATCACAATACATAGAATTTAACGTGAAAAAACTCTTAGAAAAAACCAACAAATATTATCTTTATAAATTCATGTATACATCAACCTATTTTTACAAAGTTTGTAGGAATTGACCTACAAGAGACATAAATCCCCTCAACTGATCACCAAATCAACAAGATGGAGGAACCAACCTACTTCCAAGTTTACAATTTCTTCATATGCATTTCATTTACAATTCTGCTTGTTTCTTCTATCTTCTCCAGACCTTCTTGTGACATCTTCCTTTACCAGATCTGCTTGTTTCGTCTATCTTCATTGGGAATTCTTGTGAATTTTTCCTTTGTTAGATATGCAAGCTACTAGAACCCTAAATCAAATATTCAAATCATATCTTGACCAATCTTTGAGCATCACTCCTCAACCTTTTTCACACGCATTTGCCTTCTTAAGCGATTCCTCTGATATAGGATGATATTATAGTTTTTACTCACACACTTATTTCTTACAATACTCTTCTTCTTTTATACTTTACCATCAACCTTATATGAAAAATCACCTTACCTTTAAATACTTATATTTTAAGACTTACCTTTGACATCAATGACAAAATATATTCAACAGTTTCTTCAACTACAACAGAGAGTTGTTAGATCTCACTCTTCAAGCAGTCTAATTCATGTATATTTTTTTAAGAACTGCAATGGGATCCTAAGGCAACCCATTTAGTAAGCCACCAATACCAGCAGTCATCGTTAAACCAATAATGTGTCCATTCTAAAAATATTGGAATATGTAATGTTAAATTTGGAAGTGTAATGATGTCTAGTGTGATGTCATAAGATATTATGATGTCTTATCATGCCATAAGGTGACGCTAACTAGGGTACCCATGTAAGGTGAAGATCTACCACTCGTATCATGCCACTTCTAAAGCAGCAAGAAGGTTCCGTGACATAATAGAGTGGGTTTGTATGCAAGGTCATGGTGATATGGTCATAAAGTCATGCAAAATGAAAATGGTGGTGAAACCTAACCTATATGCCAGTTTACACATGATGCCTGAGATCGACACGAACGGGTCAATCCAAAGGCTGAAACGGCACTGAAAAAGGTCTTCTACATCACAAATTATGTCAAAAACGGTCCAAAATGGTTAGAAAACGTCGAAACTATAGGAAAGGGGGTAAAAATTTTCAAATATTTGAAAATTTTTCTATAAATAGTAAAAAATATAAATCATTTGAAACTTTTACCCATTTGAGCTCTGATTTTCAACTGCAAATTCCAGGAGATCCAGCCGGTGGAATTCACAACCGTTTCTTCCAGGTATTTGCTCATGCTCTCCTCTTGCATTTTGATATAATTTTTATAGATTTTCATGGTCAAATGAGTTTTTTAGGCCATCCCAAATTGTGCGCTACGGCCCACATGGAAATCGAGGATTTTTCTGCATATAGGGCTGGATATACATAGAAAAGGGCCTCAAACCCGCGTACATACACGGTTATTTTCAAAACAGTCGCGTATGAGGCCGCGCATATGAAGTTTTCAATAAACTAATGGGTAATTTTGCAATTTCTTTTGCAGGATGGTGCTAGAGTGGAGAGAGCGTGAGCATGGTGAAGTAGAGGAAGCAGTAAGGGCCGACTTAATGGCTCAACAAGCTTTACGTGCATGCGGACTCTAAAAGTTTTGGTGTCTTGGTGGTTTGAGGGCCAAACCAAGACTGCTACAGATGTTGGTAGACTATTGGGATCCAGACTCGGAGTCCTTTCATATTGATGGAATGTCCCTCACCATAGAGGTGGAGGACATATACTTTATCACAGGGCTTTCTAGACGAGGGGAGGTGGTGAACCTTTGTTCCCGAGGTGGGCCAGGAGGTGGCCTTACTATTGACGAGTACATAGCCGTGTACTGCTACCCAGATACTTAGAAGGTGGGGATTCAAGTCCCTACCAATGTTATACATGTGCTGGGCCTAAAGGCCATATTGTTGACACTAGGCAGGATAGCCGGCTTAGCATCACTCAACCAGGCCTCGCGGCCTCTGATGTTCTATGCAGTGGAGTGCATGAGACCCACCATCTACGATTGGAGTACTAAACTATTGAGCAACATAAAACACCAGCTCAGTGAGTGTAAGGCAGGCAGGGTGCGGAACTTCAGGTTCAGCAGTATCTTGAGCACGTTTTTCTTCGAACGTGTTCTAGGATTGGGCCCTAGAGTGGACGTTCCTCTCCACAGGGTACAAGATCCGGCCCAACGGCGTTGGGAAGATGCTATGCGCACACTAGGGGGTGGTAGGGTGGCCAACCCATATCCAACTGACTTCTTTCCATGGTGGCGACGACAGATAGTTTCCATTGATGACTACCCCTATGCAGGGATAGATTTCCGGGGGGACTCAGACATGCCATTGCCATCAGGATCGGCATATGGTGATATAGGTAACGAATCTCGATCCTCACTCTTTTTAAGTTTTTTGAGTTATTTAATTTTTTTTGTGTTTTCTTGATTATGTGGAATCAAAAATACATGTTTTTGTGTGACAATACATAGTGACATCTACCATTTGTGTGCAGATGTGGGACCACAGTGACCAGAGGGCTTCCCTTGTCATAGACAGAGGGGAAGAGGAGATGACATCATGGGTGTGGATGAGGAGCGAACACTCCAGAGCATTCATACCAACTTTGTGATACTAACTCATAGAGTTCCCATGGCGCAAGTCGAGGAATTGCCTGAGGCCATGCAGCGGCAGGTGGTGGGTGTACCACGCGCATGGGTGCATTTATTTCGACGGCTAGCTAGAGCCATAGTGACGTTCCATGATCACAACCCTCCTCCTCCTCCACAGGATTAGACACCTGGGAGTGTATTCATTTTGTATGACCATGTATTATATGATGGTGGCTTGAGAGCCCCAATTTTGTATCATGACACTATGTATTATCACATTTTTGATGTATATAAAAAGTTTTATGGTGATCGATTTATTTATTTACATGTGTAAAAATTGTGTTTGTGATTAATTTATTGTGAATGAAACAAATGCCAATCTAACATGTAGTTAGGATATGAGTCAGCAACTTGATTATTATTTCTTGAAATGTGTATATATGTTATATTATCAAATTGTCCTTCGAACAATCTCACACGTAAGAACCTTCTCAATAACGTCGGATCTCTAACATGGTACAAACCATTGAGCTATGACACTACTAAATTTGAATCAAGACGTACCTCAAGAGATAGAATGCCATGTAGGATGGCATCTCGTAGAAGCTCAATAACAGTGCTATATTCAGAAACATTGTTGGAAGATGGCCGTAGACATACACCTCCTGAAGTCAGTACCTGACCCATAGGAGTGTAAATCACCCATGCAACAGAGGCTGAGTGTTGAGTGTAACGGCTTGCACCATCGGCGCATCCTATGTAGGTGGAAGATTCCATTGACATCTGCCAAAATAAACGGAAACTAATCACAAACCTGATCACGATAAGAAAAAGACCTAACTATGAAAAGTTGTACAATAATATACAACAAGCAGCCTTGGATAAAGATCATGCATAGTATTTTTTGAGATAGAGCCCATTTCTAGGCTCCACCAAAGCTGTGCCTTCATAATCGAATAACTCATAGGCACCCTTCTATAACACACATTTGACCACGTAAGGACCATGCCACATAGGATTAAATTTCCCTGCCCCTAAGGGTTCTTTCGATTGATCCCACACAAGGACCAAATATCCTTCACTAAACACCCTTTGATGGATAGACTTATCATATTGGACCTTAACGCGATGTTTATTAACCTCTAGAGCCACCAAGGCATCCCGACGCTGCTCATCAAGTTGCTCAAGGTGAACCAAACGCTCCTCCAAAGGTGAAGTGTCTGGTAAGAGTTCCATAGCTAGCTTCAACGAAGGAATCTCGCATTCAACCGATAATATAGACTCCACTCCATGTACGAGCTTATATGGATAAAAACCAGTGGCAGTCTTAATAGCGGTTCGATATGCCCACAAAGCAGGGTATAACATAATGTGCCAATTCGTCTTGCTTTGTGTGATGGTTCGTTGGAGAATGGATTTGAGTGACTTATTCACTACCTATACCTGTCCATTCACTTGGGGGTAATAAGAAGATGAATGCTCTTGCTTATACCCTAACTTGGATGCCAACTCTTCCATCATACGATTCTAAAAGTGTGATCCATGGTCAGTGACAAGCTCTTTTGAAATCCTGAACCGAGTAATAATTTGGTTGAATACAAAGTGAGCGGCTGTCTCACCGTCGTATTTTACTGTAGGCATAGCCTCAGCCCATTTCGTGAAATAATCAATAGCCACTATAATGTGATGGTGCCCCCCAGCCGAAGCTGGGTTGCAATTAATAAAATCAAGCCCCCACTTAAGGAAGGGACCAACGGTGATAATGGGATGTAACGGGGTAGGTTTCGAGCGCATATTACGTGCGAACACCTGGCAAGGGTGGCACCTGTTGACCGCATCAACACAATCCTTAAAGATCGACGGCAAAAAATAACCCGCTCTCAAAATGTTTTGAGCTATAGAAAGCCAAGATAAATGACCACCACACGCCCCTCTATGGAAATCATTCAGCACTACCTCAGCCTCCTCATGAGTTAAAAAATGTCGTAAAATGGAATATACCCCATGGAAATACAAAGTATTTTCCACTATGATGTAGTTCTTAGAGACGTGACGTAATCGTCATCGTTCATCTCGCAAGAGGTGAGTAGGGGTATTCTGTGTTTGTAGATAAACTATGACATCCCCATACCATGGATCTAACATTGAGATTAAGAAGATTTGTTCATCGACAAACGTATCTTCACAAACCAACTCCTCGACCTCGCTCAGGAAATCCGATATAAGCTCTGCAAAAATTAAATACTTCTTCGATTTTGCTGAAACAAACTCGAGATCGAATTCTTGCAGAATGACAATCTATTTATTATACTTTCCCCCAATAATCCTTCGGGTGAGGACGAATTGAAACGGATTGACATGGGACACAACCAAGGTCTGGCAAAGGAGAATATAATGTCTCAAATGCTGAAACGCATGTACAGTAGCTAAAGCAAGCTTCTCGACATGAGAATAACGAATCTTTGCGTCAATAAGGTTTCGGCTCAGATAATATATGACATGCTCTTAGAGCTCCTCATCCTCTTGAACCAAAACCATACCAATCATCTCTAACGACGCGGCCACATATAATAGAAAATCATGGCTATAATCTAGAGGACTAATCATCGGGGTCGATGCTAGGGCTCGCTTGAGTGCATCAAAGGACTCCTGGGATCACTCATCCCACTCAAAGGGAGTATCCTTCTTCAAGAGACGCATGAAGCTTCTATTCAAATTGGCAAAGTTGACAACAAATCTTCGTAAGAAGTTTTCCATGCCTTGCAAACACTGAAGATGACAAATTTTCTTCGGGGGAGACAACTGAAGTATTGCCTCAACCTTCAAAGGGTCGACTCTTATACCCTCTTTTGAAATGATGAATCCTAACAAACGACCTGAATTCACACAAAAGATGCACTTATGAGGATTTAATCTAACTGAATAGTTCCATCATCTTTCGAATACCAATCTCAAGTGATAGGGATGACGCATTCTCATACGAGAATGAACAGCGAGGTCATCCAAAAATACTTCAATAATAGACTTGAGATCGTGGAAGATCAAGGTCATCACCTGCTGAAATGTAGCTCTGGCGTTTTTAAGGCCAAAAGGCATTTTTCGATATGCAAATGTTCCCCCAGGACAAATAAATGCGGTCTTATGTTGGTCCTCAAGTTTAATCTGTATCTGATTATACTCGGAAAAGCCGTCCATGAAGGAGAACACCTCGCTACTTTCACACTCATCCAAAATATGATCAATAAATGGTGTGGGGAAGTTATCCTTAGGACAGGAACGATTCAAATCATGGAAATCAATGCATATGCGGATCGCTCCCTCCTTTTTATCCACCGGAATGAGGTTTGAAACCCACTCCGTCAAGGGAATGGGATAGATGAAACCGGCTTTCAATAGTTTCTCTATGTCTGCTTAAATGGCGGGTGCTTTCCTAGGATTCACCGCACGTAAATGTTGTCGAGCAAGCTTAGAGTTGGGGTAAGTATTAATCTCGTGCTCAACAATTCGAGGGTCAATACCTGGCATCTCATCGTAAGACCAAGCAAAAACATCACGGAATTCCTTGAATAGCTCCGTATATTCCAGAATCTCAGCATGGGAACATTCCGCCCCAATATAGACATTCTCTATCGTGCCAGGATTGCGAGAGATGTTGATAGGAATTGTTGAAGATATGTTCGCCATGTTTCCATCAGCCATCGAACCAGGAGAGCTTAATGGAACCACAGGACTACCAACTCTCTGACTAAGAATCTCCCTAAAACCCTCATGCTCCAAACGGTCAAGCTCTGGGAGAAAGTATGATCTATGATGAAGTTCCTCCCATGGTGGCTCAACTCCCGACATAGCCTCAATAATCGCTTCATCTGAAGGGAAAACCGTATCAAGGTAGTCATGGGCATGAAAAGGCTATACTGCCCATGCTAGTAGCACATAAGGGTCCTCCTCCTCCATCCTCGAAGAGGAAGGACTAGGCTCTGCAACATTCTTGAGATTAGCTTGATAAGCTATCATAGCTGTGGGCAATGGCATGCTCGTCTCGACGGGCTCACTCGAAGTACTCGGTGTAGGAAGAATTCAAGGATCTTCCATATGGGTCGTGCGAAAAGACACCGAGGTCATAGATGTCAAAGCCTCATCGGAACAAGATCCTATCATGAGGATCGGTGCAGGACAACTAAAGCTTCCCATGAGGGATGGATACATGCCTATACCCACACTCCTAGTTGCCGGCTGAGAGTGCTCAACGATCAGGATCAAAGCTCCCGAGGATGCGGTAACAGACGAATTCTTGAATTCCATTTGATCAATCGTTACAATCTTCCCATTATGTGGAAAGCATACAAGGCAGAACAAGGAAGAAGAAACGGCTTGCATACTATACATCCAGTTCCTACCCAGCAAGAGATTGTAGTCAAGGGGCGCATCAACCACCTCGACCTCTATCGCAATGGTCTTCCCTCCCAAATGGACTTTAAGGGAAGGAAGGATGCGATGTGGCCTAAAATATCTCCCATCGAACGCAGTTAACATAGTCACTGATTTAGACAGCTCAGGAGAACCCAGACCCTTCCAATAGGACAAAGACATCACAGAAGCAGCAGCGCCCTTGTCAATCACAGTGCGCTTGACGGTCATACCAAGACATTCTACGTGCACCAAAAGAGACACATAGTAGGGAAAGTGAGGCTGAAGTCCTGCGGTTTCAAATTTGATCACCGAGGAAGAATCATCACTGTTCACACCAAGAGCAGAAAGCAATTCCTTCCTTTGCGAAGGACAACTCTAAAGCACTTCCAATGCAGACATCGCATAAGGAGTGTGGCCCAAATCCTCAACAACTAAATAATTCTGGGCGGCTCGGGCATTTGGATTATGCCCTTAACACTTAAGGACTCCCTTAGGAATGTAAGGTGCAGCCTCAGGTTTATTCGTAGGTTTCTCATTGCGCAAAGGGGTTCCTGGTGGATCAGGCTCTTTGCCTGGGCTGGGTTATGATGAACTATAATATTTCGCATGAGTCACAAATTTCGCAGCACGGACCATGTTAATGTACCCACGCCCACTACCCTCTGGTGGATCATCATCACTAGACTGGTCATGGGGCTTCGAGTTCATATTCTGGTTATGTGGTAAAGGGTTAGTTAGCACAGCTGGGCCTTGTGCTAAGAATCTTGAAGCTTCTTCAATCCGAGGGCACAAGTAAGTGAGGTGATCATCCTTATATAACTTGCAAGGGAATTTAACCTTACGTTTCGCTTGCTTGTCCCCCCCAGCATTTTTACCGTTCTTTTCATTATTGTTAGCATTCTCATTCTTATTCCCACCCTTTCGATTATTATTTCTACCCTTTTTTCTATTCCGTCCGGGCTGCTGGTTACCCTTCTTGTCCGATGATTGCACAGAAAGTACATTCGTTGTTTGGGCAGGTTGAGACGAAGTTGTAGCTTGTCCCAAATAAAATTGGTTGATTAACAACTAACCAACTTGTTTTGCAACCAAATCCATAGGTTTCGCACTTGCACAACCCACAATGCCATCAGCATGTGATCCAGGTTTGACTTTCGGATCAAAACTAGAACGAGGAGCATTGGAAATAATCTCATACAACAAACCGGACTGAGCATAGATCAAGTCTAGTTCCTACGCCCTAAAAATCGCTTGTTCCTCATTCTGCACTCCAGATGTGGAAACATCCTTTGCTATATATGGCAATAACGACTTGAGGAACCACTCGAGGAGGAATTTCGGCGGTATAAAAGCTTTAATTAACCTCTTTTGTCTACGCCACTCTTGAATATGATCAGAAATATGTGTGGCTTTATCTTGTCAAAATGTCGACAAGAGTTCAATACCAACGTCATAGCGCACTAGTAGCTGGAAGTGATTAAGAAAAGTCATCGCAAGGTCGTCGAACAAAGCAAAAGCTCCCTTAGGTAACTCTATATACCACTTCACGGAAGGCCCTGTAAGGGTGCATTGAAATAGTCTCAAATGGACTGAGTCCTGATGTAATGAATTCGAAGAGCAACATAGGTGAAAAATAGTAACGTGCTCGCTCGGATCCTCTACTGGTTTGCCTTCGAACTTAGGTATGTCCGAAGGAAGCTTGGTAGGGACAGCCGGCCAAGCCAGGTCATGAGCCACAGGATTGTTCGTCAGTCTCGATAAGTCAGGAAGATTAAGTGTCATGAGGAAAGGGAGCCTAGGATGATGAGGTTGATGGACCACTCCCTAGTTCATAAAGGGTTGACTACCACCATGGCCTTGGCCATAGTGTCCTCCTCCTGTCTGACCCGTATAGGGTGGCATGGAAGTACCATAGTACGGTGGACCTTGACTAGTAGGAGCTATGAAGCCGTAATTAGGAGAGTAAGCAGGTTGTTGATACCCGCCTCCATAAGGTGAAGAACCATGTCCATACTGTGTCCCATAATAGGGTTCATAGGTCATCGCTTGTGATGCCCCATGAGACACTCTGTAGGTAGGAAGATAAGCTCTGGAAGTAGGGATATACATACCGAAAGTAGGGATATACGCCCCGAAAGTAACAAGCTGACCTCTAGAAGCATGAACATGGCCTCCTGAAGCAACGGGCGGTATGTGAACTTGAGACACAATTGGTCTAGTAACCGCAGTACGAACCTGACTCATAGCCATATATCAGCTCAAAGGACCACGTGAATAAGGTGGAGGATGTACATTTGAAGAACTAGGGACCGAGGACGAAGGAATCTGAGTAATAATATATGTACTACCGCCTATCGTCACTCGTCTCGGGTCTGGTATCCTAATTGGATCGCTAACCCTAAACCTAGGAGGGATATACGATGTAGCTTCCACCACTGGGACGGAAGGTGCAATGTGACTAGTACTCCCAAACCTCTTCACATGGTAAGGAATGAGAGTGCCCCCAGGCATAGTGTTAGGCTCAAAGTCGGATTCGACATGAAATGTCAAATCGTGTGCAGGGAAACCAGACGTAGCATAACTACCGTAGCTAGTGCTGGCGGGTTCAAAATGAGTCTCTACATCCTCTGGCATTCCATACTGGTAATGTGTCAACAGGGAATCAACCCTAGAGTGAGTAGGTCTATCTTGCAAGGTTCCTATCTCAGAAATTACAGGACCGAACTCAGCTAAGTCCAGTGAAGGATTGTAAGTAGGAGTAAATTCCCCATCGTCTACACAAATGGGAGGAGGTGGTTCAGGAATATCCTCTAAATGGTCTCCCATAGTGTGTGAATCAATGTGTGACATAGTCTTCCTAGACTGTCTAGGTCTCTCTCCCAAAGGAGGAGGTGAAGTAGAAGGCGGAAGTCCTGCTAAACGATGAGAATGGCGAGGAACCGCACTCGAATCCACAATGACTCAAAAAATAGCAAAGACTCTCTATTTACATAAACCCTAGGCCAATTATCGTGCATAGAGCAATCACTAATAAAATCTAAATCCAAATGCAAGCAAACAAGGGCTAGATAAGTGAGATCCCGAATGAAGCAGGTATGTCTCACCTAGGAGAGGCTTGAGACTCCCATACACAACAAGCGGAGGTATGTAACCAATTATTGTGGCCCTCATCTTCAACGCGTAACGCGACTGTGATGTCCAACCCCAACCTGGTCGGGACACCTGCAGAAAAACCCCTGCAAAGTACCCCCTCGATATCCTAGGTAAGGCCACTAAGGTCACCTCAATATAATCAATGCTCAGGCAGACAGTCGTAGGTGGGATTGACCGTATGGACAGGGTAGCAAAGCCCGAAACTCTCGAAAGAGCCCCCAGATATGAATACAATCCTGGAAATATCTTCGGTGCTACTCAGGTATGACTAGGGGTCATCCCAATCGATAATTGCTCACACTGCCTCGTGCTTAACTCCCTTTTGAGAGGAGGATCATGAGAAACACTAGTTATACCAAGGATTTCACACACTCACCTGGACAGACACCTAGATGTTGTTGTTTAGTGATCTTGGAGAATTCACTTACAATGAACTATTCCAAGATCCTAAAACCTAAGCTTGTTGGTGCACCCTAGAAAATAAAAGAGTGTAGTTCATTTTATTTAGTGTTGATTTTAGTTGGCTTTATTACTCAAAAAGGGATACGACCGTGCAACTAGTGGTGTTATGACGCAACATGAAGTAAAAATGCACACCTAACAATCAATGCAAATGCATTGTGTCCATGAAAATAGGGTATGCTACTACGTGAAATGCACAATTATTCTTCAAATGATGAATGCAAATTTCCTATATGAAGTCCTAACTAGTACTCCAAAGCAAATCTAGATCTAGTGCAAGTACAATGCAAAGTGCAAAATACAATGCATGATGATAAGCAAATGTTTTTGGATTTTTTGAAAATAAAAGAGATGCCAAAAGCAAAAGAATGATTCTACGACCCATAGACTCTGCAAGCACACCCAAACAGCACTCAAGCAAAGCACTAAGGTAAAAGAACTCTAATGCACTAATCTCAAACAAAAAATCGAAAATGCCATGACAAGAACTTTCTTAAAAAAAAAAAATTAAGCTAAAAAATTGTTTCCGGTCAAAAATAGAGGTCTAAACAGACTCAGGCAGTGCCAAAGGAGACTCAGCAACTAATAGAATTCACCCAGTAACCAATTATCTTCCACAAAAAGGAAATATCAAGGGTATACGCGACTGTTCGCAGTAAACCCACGTGTATACACGGAAATCACAGAGGAAACCACATGTATACGCGACTGTAAGTCAAAAACCCACGTATAGGAAGAAAAGGTGCATAAAATCAAGGCAAACATGTAAGCTGAGACAAAATTCACACCAATCAGACTCTACTAGGCATACATGCCCCCATACCCGACACAG
The DNA here is from genome assembly GCA_001517045.1 of Pseudotsuga menziesii. NCBI lineage: Eukaryota > Viridiplantae > Streptophyta > Pinopsida > Pinales > Pinaceae > Pseudotsuga > Pseudotsuga menziesii. The sequence continues at coordinate 877,241 of LPNX010623937.1, read as the reverse complement.
AAACAAGAGAGAAAGAGCAATTCAAATTCATTGAATTCCAAGAAAACAACCCCCAAAGGACAACTACTAGGAACTCCCCAGCGGAGTCGCCAATTCTGTTACGGAGATAAATTCCTATGGATTAGGGTACAACAATAGATAGCTTGACTCTAGAAATCAATCTTTTCCAATATGTGATAGAAATTAAATGTCTAACACTAAAGGATTAGACCTTGTACCTTATTCTAGACGGTTGAAGTAGATCCTCGTTGAGATTTCCAATCTTCAGCTTGAATTGATAGATTACTTCCTCAACAACAAGTAAACAATACAAGCATTCTATATATCATGGTGTTAGATCTATTCTAGTATATATAATCAATAATGTATAAGCATTTGACATAATCCAATGGATGAAACATTCATTCAAACACACATTATTGGACAGGAAAAGATCTTTCTATTAATATGAATCAAAGATTACAAGATACAACCTCTGACGGCACGTCTGCAAACTGGAGAAACTGAATCCCCCACTTGGGCCTCCACCACTTCAATCCTCCATATCTCGATAGCAAGCTTACAAGTAAAGGGCAAGCTTGGGAAGAACACAAAAGTGCTCCAAGGGACAAAGGGATGCAGACTCAAGCATAAGTTCTGGCAACAATGGACTATAGTTTCTTTGCTCTCAATTCTCTCTTCTTTCCTTCAATGTACCAAGGGGTTCCTTATATAGCTTTCAAAGGGATAATGAAAGGTCGAATCCGAGCGATCTCAAGGCATAGGGAAGGCCAGGAGTCAAATGCGTCAGATCCATGTCAAGGAAAACTCCAAAAGGATTTGGATTATGCACACATCCCGATGTACATGGTTTTAGTGGTCAAACCCGCCATATATGTGCTTATAGGTTAAAAAGTCACGTGTATCATTTTTCATGTGCTTTTAGGGATGATCAAGGAAACATCAAAGGACAAAAAATGGTCCATGGGGTCTAAGGATTCTGCAGCGGGACAAGGGAAGGCCATACAAAGTCTGATTCACCTAGAGTGGTGAAATCCGCTATAAAAATATCTCCCTATGTTGTTGCTCAAATTTATAATGGGAGGGCTCGTTGGATGAAAAAATTAATTTTGCATTCAACGAGTACCCACACTGCATGCTTTTGATGGACCCTACTATCGTAAAAAAAAGAAATACCTAGAAAAACGTGATGATGACATCATCATCACGTTTTTTCAAGTATTTATTGTTTTTGGGGTAGATGGGTCCATCAAAAGCATGCAGTGTCGGTACTCGTTTGATGCAGAATTAAATTATGCATCCAACAAGCCCTCCCATTCAAAATTTGAGTAAAAACATAGGGAGATATGTTGAAAATAGGAACAAAAAAAGTAGTTTTTTTATGACAAATATGTCAAGTCAACCATTATGGTTGACTCATTTTATTAAAATTCTATTGTATCTTGAATTCCAACTTACAAGAATTTATTGTTGGCTTGTTTTCTTATAAGGCCCATTTTAGACCCCAAATTTCCTCTAATGATGATATATGTTTACTAAGTCTTTTCTTTACATGATCTTGCAATAAATGAAAAGGTGGCGGTGATTCCTGTCACATGGAGAAATATTTCTAATAATTACAAGGAAACCACCAATCAAACCATCAATTCGACTGTCAGTTCAATGGTAATTATTGTGCATTAATGGCAGAAGTGACCAAAAAGAATGCCATGGAACTCTCCTACACCCTCAAATTAATTGCTAGCCAACTATCACTTGCGACCAAAATCCATCATGCGACATAAATTCCTTTCTTGCGACATGCATAGAGCCTGCAACACAACGTTTCTCTTGCAACAGACATCTAATATGTGACAGTTTTCTATATTTTTGTGATATCAATTCTTCTTTTTACAAAACACTCATACGGTTTTGAACAAAACACTCATAATCTTTTGAAACAAAAATAATCATAACTATTGCAATAATAACACTCATAAATTTTGAGAGTACTTTTTTTGTTTTTTAACTTTCAGTTGACCAAATTGCATTTATCATTATAAGGATTTATCTTACTTCCATTAACAAATCCCTTAAAAGGTGTACCATCTATATTTTGCAATTGCACTGCTCCTTCTTTGGTGATATGAATAGCAATATATGGTCCTAGCCAATGAATTCTAAGCTTGTTAGGATGCTTTAAAACTTACTGTCATACAAGAGAACAAGATCTCCAACATGAAATTTCTTACTCTTAATGTGTCGGTCATGTCAATCTTTTAGTCGCTCCTTCTCGACATTTTGATGATATCCTGTGACGAATCACTCTTCTTCTAATTGTACAAGCTGCAACAATATTTTTTCGACAACACCAATGTCAGTCATTTTGGTAATCACATCTATTCTTAGATTGGGTACAATATATTCCGTCGATATGACAACTTCTTGTCCATAAACCAATCAAAACAGAGTTTGGCATGTCAACTTTTTACAAGTCGTGCGATAATCCCATGGTACCGCAGGTATTTTCTGATACCAATCATTTATTTGAACATTACAGATCTTTGTCAATGTGTTCTCTAGGATATTATTGAATTCCTCAACAACACCATTTCCTTGTGGATGATATGGTGTCCTCTTCCAGTGTTGAATCTAGAATTCTTCAGTTAATTCATCGATCAATTAATTGACAAAGTGCATGCCTTGATCACTTATAAAAATATTTGTGCATCCAAATTAGGTCACAATATTGTCAAACAAAAATCTGGCATTGGTCGCAACAGTACAATCCTTTATTGGCACTACTTCAACCCATCTAGTTAAGTAATCCATCGTAGTGAGAACATATAATCCACCTATTCTTTTCCCTGGTGGATTGATAGGTCCAACAAAATCAATGGCCCATTTTTCAAATGCCTATAGTTATGTGAGGTACTAGCAGTATTTCATCTCGTCACAACAACTTTTCAGTTCTCCGGCAAATATCATAGATGCGACAATAAACTCTAGCATCAACATGCAGAGTAGGCCACCATAATCCAACCTTCAAAATCTTACGCACTGTCGCTTTTCCTGCATAATGGCCTCCTGTGACACCAGCATGTGCTTCATTCAATACCATTGATCACTCATGTTCCAAAACACATCGATGAAGAAGTTCATCTGGCCCCATTTTGTATAACTGTCCAACAATCAACTGGAAATTTGCAACTTTGACAACTAATTATTTCTTTTGAGGTATAGTGAATTATTCTTGTTCATACCCTGTAGTTAAGAGATGTACAATATCTCTGTATTGATCATCAAACATATTAATCACAAATAGGTGTGCATCAGGAAGAGTATCGTCGATATTACTCGATTCTTCTCCACTTTTAAGCCTCGACAGATGGTCTGGTCCTGAATTCAATCAACCCAGTTTAAGAATGATCTCAAAGTCAAATTCCTGGAAGAGGAGAAGCCATGTACAAATATTCCCCCCCAACACTGGCTTATTGAACATATATTTCAACACATAATGGTCTATGTACATCTTGAAATGTCCTCCTAGCAGATAGTGTTGAAATTTTTAAAGAGCATATACCATAGCTAATCCTTCTCTTTATTTCATAGTATATTTCTTCTTTGTCGTTAACAATTTTTGGCTAGCAAAAGAAATAGGATGATCAATAGACACATCGCCTGGTTGTGTGAGTACAATGCTAAGAGTGATAGATGATTTATCGATGTGTACATATTATTCTTCCTTTAAGTATGGAAAAAATAATCTGGGTGTTGTAACCATCTGATTCTTTAGGACATCCAGAATCTCTTGGAATTGTTCATTCCACTGAAACTTAACATCCTTCTTCAATAATTTATCCATAGGAGCAATCACCTCTACATATCCTCTGATAAAATTTTGATAGTACCCTATATGTTCCAGACTTGTTTTCAACTATTTTACTGTCGCGGGTAGTTTTAGGTTGACAATGATCACAATTTTAGTAGGATCCACCAATATTCCATCGCAACAAACCACATGACCTAGTAGAATTCCAAAAGGGGCACAAAAAATTCATTTATTTAAGTTAAGGGAAATATGGTATTGTTGACATTGTTCCAACATCCTTCTAAGGATCTCAATATGATATTTTATGAGCCCAAATATCGTCAAATCATCAAAGTAGACTTCAAGAAACTTATGAATAAAATATTTGAAATCGGACATGATTATCCTAGAAAAGATAACAGGAGCATTCTTGAGTCCAAAAAGCATTACTGTATACTAGAAACATCCCCACTCTGTCGCAAATGTTTTCTTGTGTAGATCCTCCTTTTGCAATTCTTATCTGATGGTAAGTAGAGAATCCATCAGTAAAGGAATATACTTCATGTCCCCCAACACTCTCCAATACTTCATGTGTAAATGGGGTTAGAAATGGGTCGTGTTGGCAGGCATCATTCAGATTTCTTAGGTCGAAAAATATACGTACTTCACTAGAATTTTTATTATTGTGTACTACCATGGGGAAAATCCACTTGGATTATTCAACATGTTCTATGATTCTTACATCCAACTTTCTTTCTAACTATGTATTAACTTTTTCTTTGTACCTCATATTGAGTCGATGAGGTCGTTGCTTGACAGGATTTGCATTGGAATTCACTGGAATCTTCCTTTCTCCAAGATCTCCAACAACTCCCTTCATTTTGGAAATTTTCATGGGAAAGAGATACTGAAATTCATGCAGTAATTAAGTTGGTGACCTTCTCGATGGTCTCATCATCCCAAATAATCTCCAATACTGGCAAATTTTGGATTCTCTGGGTAGCCAATGTTTAATTTCTTTATTTTTAATGGATTTAGAAACTTGTTGCTCGACACACTTGATCCTTCCACCGCGTGAGTACCTTTAGACTTGGGAATATTTATGTCAAAGGGATCATCATGATCAGGTTCTCCTGTTACATTATAACATTCCATCCAATGTTGGATTGTTGCGTTGCTCTGATTAAAATTTGTCATCGACACAAGAATATCTTCAAAGATATTTGTATTGAATACTTGTAGCGAAGCATTAATTAAAGGATGATCATCAGCAAATTCAAATGTATGTGTAAAGCTTGTATATAGTTATTCCCATTCAATTGTTCTTTGTTGTGGCTCAATTGACTTATACCAGTTCCTTGGTATCATGTCCAATGTTGGTATAAATTGGTGGACCCATTCCTTTGGCATACATGCCTCCCATGTCGCACGATAGTACTCAATGTGTTTGATAGGATTATTCATTCATGTGTATTTTTGGCCAATGTATATCACCTTTTCTCCAAATCATACTTCTATCAATATCTGACATTGATCCCATTCTAATATAGATTGTTTATGCACGACCCGCCATCTAGAAGGTGCAGCATTCAATGCAAAATCCAGAGCTAACAAGCGTTGAGGTTCTATTACTTTTTATTCAAATCTTGTCAAAAAATTAGAATCTAGTTTAGGAAAACCATCATAGTTAGGTATATCACATACCTCAATACCTACCCATTGCATGGATTTTGTGATCCTTGAGCATCTTCTCATTGACACTTCATGTAATTGATTCTGCCAATTTTCTAGAGCTTTTCCAGAATTCGATGTACAGTACCTAACGCTTCACCAACTAAGTTTTTCGTTGGTTGTTGGATTCACATAATCATCCATTGCAAAGGTAATATTCTATATATGGTCCAATTATACATCTTTTCCTTCATTATTTAACTACTCAACATACCTCTAGCCTTCTAAAGGATCAAGAGGTGCGAACACCCTCAACTCTTAATCTTCAAACATTAATATCCTCTTCTTGAAATTGATAATAGTTTGGTTATCAATGGCCCAGACAATCCCTAGAAGCACAGGATACATATTGGTATCAGCAACAATGTTGATCACCTCAAAGTCTACATAAGTGCACAGTCCTTCTATCTCGACAAGGACTTGAGTAAATCGACTGTTGGAGGAGCAAGTCAGTATGCCGACTTGAACGATAGTCGACTTAGTTGATTGGCCGAATAAGTCGGTCAGCTGACATACTAGAGATTAGGTCGGCCACCTAAAGTCGTGTTGGTTCACCGAACCGATAGGTAGTTATTTTGTAACTGTTTTTTAATCATATATATTAGGCTATTGAGCCAGATGAGAACTTGGTTCAGTTCTCTGTATTGTATGAACCCTATCATGCTAATATAATCTATTATTCTATATACTTGTTCTTGTCTCTTGTCTCTGTTATGTATGTATGTTTTAGTATGTATTATTGGTAACCTTATGTGATCTGTGAGATTACAACATTGGTTCCATTGTCGATACTACATGTCTGAGATGTATACAAGCAAATGATATCATAACAAGAGATTAAGGACTAGTGGGAGTGTAAAGTAGCAAATTGTTTCCAGAATTACACACGAAGAAACAGATTGACGACCGCATAAGAAAAAGAAAGATTCTTTACAGAGACGCATGAGAAGTTTGTAGAATCTGTGCCCCAGCTTTTGAAGAAACTCCTGGATGAAAAAGCTGGAAGGGACTAAAGATCAACAATTACTAGAAAAACTGATTCATGGGGAAGAACAAACTTGTCGGAGTGGTTCGAAAAAATCACTGACGAATTCTACGAGGAGAAAGCGATAGAAGATAGAATTTCGGTGGAAACCGTCAAGAAGAAATTCTACACAGACCTCACCGAGCAATTCTTGTGTTCTTTACTGACCTTTCTATCTAAATTCCTGATCGAGAATGGAGTAGGTCATATTGTCGAACCCCATCCATCACTTCGTGGACCGCCATTAAACCCTAACTGGGCGAAAAAGAAAAAGAGGTGGGAAAAATTCATTGCAGAAAGGGAGTAGGAATACTTCCTAAGCAAGTATATAGAACTATCCAGGATTTCTAAAGCATTGGGTAGGCGATGGGGGGGTTGCTGGTCATATGTTGGAATAAAGTGGAGTGGATTCTAGTCGACTAAAGGAAATACCAATCACCAGTAATGAGAAATCAACCTAAAAAGGAAATCGAGAAGACAGTGTCAAACAAAGGTATGATGGACTTCTAGAAAATAGAAAGGGAGAGGAGGCTACAAAGTAGGGAAGAAAGAAGAGAAAGAGCCTTAGCGCTGCAGAGAGGAATGAGTACTAGGGTGGCTGACCAGGAAAGAGATCCGCTGGAGTCAGGTCATGACCGACGAGAAGAAGGGGTGTAAGAAGAGGCGTCCCCTATGGAAGAAGAATTGTGGATAGAGTAGCGAGAAGCTCTCCAATTATAAGTTCCCCAAGAATTAAAACCTCCAATAGATTTGTGTACCTGGATAAAAGCTATTGTCGAAGAGGACCTCAGACTAGGAGCTGGTGACTTTGGTATCTGGAGCCGACTAGATGACGAGACATACACTGGTAGACATCTCATTATCTATCGACCAAAAGATAGAAATTGGGTTACGCTTCAAGTAGTACCCTCCAACCGAAGTATCCACTTACTTTCACTGACACATGAAGGAGCACCTCCCTTGTCAAATATAGCTTCGGAAGATACAGAACATTCAGAACTGCAGACAAATAATTCCATTTGGACATCGACAGACGAAGTTGACACTAACCGACTGCTGGTCGAAGAGGAATTGACAAAAACAACCAACGGGAATGAGAGTTCCGTTGACAATAGTTCCACAAAGAGGACTAAGCAAATAACCCCACCGCCCACACCACCACCTCCACCACCTCCACCTCCTGAAGAAATCAGTGACAGTGACTCTAACATGGGTCACGGGTCAGCAAACATTCCTCTATATGAGGGTGATGAGGACCCCAGATGACACTGGTTCGTCTGTGAGTCAACTTGGGAGGCTAACCAAGTTACGAATGAAGATAGGCAGATGGCGCAGTTTGCTAGGGCCTTGAGGAAAAGGGCATTAACTTGGTACATCACCTTTTCTGAAAGAACCCCCCGAGCAACCAAATCTGAGATCAAAGCCCAATTTCTATAATTTTTCAAAACTCCAGATGCAAAACATCTGGCAGCAAAGAAACTAAAAACGACATCGCAAAAGCCAAGAGAAACTGTCCACTATTACGATAAATGATGGAAAGACCTTATTAGCCAATTGGACTATGTTATTGATGAACAATTATTAATCCAATGGTTTCTTGCAGGGTTATCATAGAAAATTCACCGACACATAAGTTTGGAGACATTCAAGACTTACGAAGACGCACTTACAAAATATCTCCAAGTAGAAATGTATGAGGACATACCAGCATACTCCACCAATCACAAACTAGAAGAACAGCTTGAGAGCGTACAGAAGTCATTAAAAGAATTAAACCTCAAAAATCAGGATATCTCATGCATGAAGTGCTTGACGGTCAGACATTTCAAAGACACCTGTTGACAAGAAATCAGTCGACAGGACGTTCGATTCGTGCAGACTAAATGTTTTTGCGACATTTGCCAAGAGCATGGAGACCACTTGACAAAATATTGCCCGTTCAAAATGAAGAACGACAAGGCATCTTGGTGTGCAATCTAAGAAACTAAAAATCATAACACGGACGACTTCCATATGAACCTCTTTAACCGACAAAATTATCATGCAGTCTATCAGACCAATGCAGTTGCACAAAGTAATGAGCAAAACAACACGCCGAATGATCAGAATAATCAGAGATACAACGGTCAAAGATACGAACGCCGGTATGACAATTGACGTGGAGGCGATGGAGGTCGAGGTCGATTCTCTGGGAATCGAGACAACCGACCATATTGACCCATCCAATGTTTTACATGTTATAAGGAGGGACATCGGCATGCAGACTGTCCATACAAGGACAGAACTGACCTCAAATTTTGTACTCATTTTGGAGTAGTGGATCACTCATTAGAGGATTGCCCTACCATGTTGGAAAAGATAAATAAAAAGAAAAATGTTAATGTCTTGTTGTGTGTGCAAAAAAATGATGTAATAAATACAAAGAATTTGCATATCATAACCCAACAAGGGACAAAAATAGGAAACGATAACCCACGAATCAGCAAAATAAAATAAAATAATGTCTACCCTGATCCAGTTAAAGAAAAACAAATATATAAATATGCAACAAATGTGTTTAAAGAATTTGCACAACATGAAGAGGCTAATGACAATCGACATAACACAATAAAATAATTAAGACAACTCATACAGAAAGATAACTCAGTATCTCAGTTCATCGACTTGCTATATGAAATAAAACATAACAACACCGAAAAACAAACAAAGAATATATGCAGTTTAAATCAAAAAGATAAAAGTGATGCCGACCCACTTGTCGACCTGGAAATTGAAGGATACCACGTCCGACAAGTCATGCTCAACTTTGGATCACAAGTAAACATCATGACTCATGACACTTAGGAACAACTGGGAAGACCTCGACTATATGAGTCAGGTATATACCTAAAACTAGCCGACCAAGGCCTAATTGAACTTATTGGAGTCTGGAAAAATGTCGACACAACGATAAAAGGAATATCGAGTAAAGTCGACTTCGAAATTATTGACCCTAAGGAAGGATCTAGCTCCTTCGCAGCGTTAGTAGGTCGCCCTTGGGGAAGGAAGATGAAAGCGTCGATATCCCTAGATAAATAAAGAATAAAATTGAAAGGAAATGGACAAAAGGTCATTGTACCTATTCATCCATCCCAAGGAGAACCTTGGATAGAACCTATCAATGAAGAAGTTGATATTCGACAACTTTATCAGGTACAGAACAATGAAGATGATACAGAACCTAATATCTATGGAGAACTTCATTTAGGTAACCAAGACTCAGTCAGTTATAATTCAGACGCAAAATTATATGATTATGAAGTCGAGAACTACGAAACACAAGCAAGAGGGTGCTAGACTATCCAAAAAGTACAAAAAAATCCCGCCCAACAGTGCTTCATAGTGTCCATTGTCCCAAAAATATTTGAGAAAAAAATTAGGGAATACCCTACTTTAAAACCTACAAATATAAATAATACACAAATACCAAGATATAAGGAGATAGAATCACTAGTCATGCACATAGAACAAGTGTCCAAAAATATCAGTGAACATGGTGGACTACAAAGTTTAGTAGAAAATTTTACAGGACAAGCTTCCAGATGGTGGGATACCCATCGGACAAGACTGCAGACCTAGACAATAGCTTTGACTTACTTTGTAGAAAGGTTTGGAGGAAAGAAGTTAACCAAACAAGCTCAGATACCTATATTCATTCAAGGACAAAATCTAGAAGACCATATTAAGACATGTGAAAAAGAATGGAAAATATTTGGATACAAAGATGAACGAGCATGGCCACACCTGTTTCCATCAAACCTCGCCGACTTACCAAAAAAATGGTATAAGATGGAGGAAGCCTGAGGTGAAACGTTCCTATGGCATGAACTCAGAGAAAATTTTATCAAATATTTCAACTTTATACCACAAAATGAGAATTTGGTCGAAATAGCAAAGCAGATTCAAGAATTTATACAGCCGACAGAAAACAAACCCTTACCAAATAACCGTCAAACAATGGACTATAAAAATATACAAACCGAGACAATACCACAGTCAACAAGACTACAGTTGGAAAATGAAAATACATAAGGGAAAAATATTTATATGGAAATCAAACCATGTCAAAATGACCAAACTTATTCACACAATGCTTAAAATTGAAACAACTGACAAGAAGGAAGCCGACCGAATGACTGCAGCCGACTTCCCTGCCACATTCTCCCAGTTTAAAGAAGGAAGTCGACCAATCAATGAAGCCAAAGCACCCGAATGGCTAGATGCTAAAGTCAAAATTAGAGAGTTCGACATCTCAAATGATGACTGACCAAAAATGGCAAAGATTGGAGACTACTGGAGTGAAGAGCAGACAACAGAAATAGTGAACTTATTAAAAGAGTTCCAGGATGTATTTTCCATATATTATAAATATCTCAAAGGTTTAGTCCATGAAATGGGTGAAATGAAAATTGACACTAAACCTGATGTCTGACCTGTGAAGAAAAGGCCATATAATCTAGCTCATAAATACAAAGAGATAGTCAAAAAGGAGATTGATAACATGCTTGCAGCAGGCATCATCTACCCTATTGACCAGTCAGAATGGGCAAGTCCAATGGTCGTTCAACCTAAGAAACATGATCCGACCAAATTGAAAATTTGTGTCAACTTCAGGGAGCTAAATAAAGTGACACTAATAGACCCATGTCCAACTCCTTATGCATATGAAATCTTAAATGAAGTTGCAGGACATGAATGCTACTCATTTACAGATGGATTCTCAAGTTATAACCAAGTACCAATAGCTAAAGAAGATCAGAAAAAGACAACATTTGTATGTGAATTTGGCTCATTTGCTTACAAGGTTATGCCTTTTGGATTAAAGAATGCACCTGCAGTATTCTCTAGAATTGTGGTCAAAACATTCCAAGAATATATTTACAAAACCATGGCAGTATACTTTGATGATTCGACAATATACTCCATGTTAAAATATTATTGCAAGTAGCTAAGGCTTATGTTGGAAACATGTCGACAAATCCAATTAGCTTTAAACATCAGGAAGTGCATATTTGTGACCCCCATAGGGATATTGTTAGGACACATTGTCTGCAAGGAAGGTATTAAGGTAGATTTTGCAAAAATAAAAATTATCCTTGACTTAAAACCACTAGTGAACTCAAAACAAGTCAGAGTGTTACTAGGTCATACAGGCTATTATAGAAAATTCATAAGATACTACTCATATATGACCTATGCGCTAGAAGAACTATTAAGGGTAGATAAAGAGTTCGATTGGATAGAAGAGTGCCATACATCATTTGAAAAACTAAAAAGAAAACTAGTCGAAGCACCAATCCTAAGGTTTCCAAATTGGTCGACTAAATTACATGTCCACATCGATGCATCAGGTCTAGCAATAGGAGCAATCCTAACTTAGCCAGGAGCTGATGGAATGGATTGTCCTATAGTTTACAGTAGAAAAAAACTAAACAAAGCTGAAATAAATTATTCAATGACAGAAAGAGAAGCATTAGGAATGGTCTTTGCACTACAAAAATATTGACACTGTCTCCTAGCTAATCCATTTATCTTTTGCATTGATCATCAGGCATTAAAATACCTTGTGAATAAGCCTCTACACCATGGAAGAATTTTTCAATGGCTACTTCTATTCCAAGAATTTGAATTTGAAGTCGTCATCAGACCAGGTAAGTTAAATGTCAGTCCTGACCATTTATGTCAAATCAACACAGGAGAGGAACCGACAGGAGTCAAAGACGACTTACCAGATGCACATCTATTTCGTATAGAAGCAGTCCCAACAGATTTAGAGGAAATAGCTCAGTTTTTAGAAGACGGACAAACACCAGAAGGCATGAATACCAAAAAGAAACAGATCTTAGCCATGAAAGTTGCACCCTATAACCTCATAAATGGATTCCTATACAAAATGGGGTTAGACGACATCCGTAGAAGGTGTGTACTAGAACATGAAAGGAACAACATTATGCATGAAGCACATTATGGACTTGCAAGAGGACATTTCCAAGCATACAAAACTACCAAGAAAATCCAACAATCAGGGTTATGGTGGCCGACACTTCACAAAGATTGCAAAAATTTTGTAAGCAAATGTGATAGATGTCAACGACTAGGTCGACCCTTGACTAGCACAGAAATTCCTTTGATATCAGTAAACCCAAGTTTGACATTTGTAATTTGGGCCATAGACTTCATAGGACCATTTCCTATACCAGCAAAAAGAACAAGTGCAAGGTACATAATAACTGCAGTCGAATATGTAACCAAATGGGTAGAGGAAACACCAGTCGACACATGTTCCAATGAGATAGTTGCTAAGTTTATCTATGAGAATATCATCACCATATTTGGATGTCCATTATCCATAATTAGTGACCAGGGAGCACACTTTATTAATAGAACTATCAAAATCCTAATTGACCAGTTCCAAATCGACAATCATCGGAGTACAGCATACCATCCTCGGTCAAATGGAGCAATTGAAGCATTTAATAAAACATTAACAAAATGACTAACCAAAATATGTAATGCTGATAAAGATGACTGGGATGAGAAGATACCTGCAGTACTATGGGCATATAGAACAGCATACAAACGATCAATCGACCAAACCCCCTTTCGACTAGTTTATGGACAAGAAGTAGTAGCTCCACTACACTTCCGACAACATACACCTATTACTACAGAGATTATACATGTCAATGTCGAACAAGGAAGAAAGGACCGACTATTACAACTGAGTAAACTTGAAGAACACCGACTTATCGCAATACAACATCAATAAATCTAGAAACAACAACAAAAGGCATGGCATGACAGAAACATCAAAACCAAAAATATGTCAGTAGGAGACATTGCTTTAATATACAATAGTCGAGTAAAAGGAAAACCTAAAAAGTTACATACAAAATGGATGGGTCCCTATGTTGTCAAAGAGATACATACCAATGGATCAGTCTGACTAAGGACGTTACCAGGCATAGTATTTCAGAAACTCGTTAATGGATCCCGACTGAGACGTTACAGAAAATAACAAAAAAAAATCATATAACGACCATAGCGGTTAAACAAAAGCTATAAAAATCTGAAAAGCAAAAAAGAAAAATAATACCGTACACACACAAAATTATGACAGGAAATCACCACTTCGACAACCGACATCATGCCCATCGACATAACGCCATCGACCATTTTCATAACCGATATCGACCAACGACCTCGATAGTCCCATAGCGCATTCATGACCTCGAGCGCCGAAACCAATTCGCCATTAATGCACACTCAAGTGTTCCAGCTGAAACATCACGTCCACCATTAATACGCCTACCAATGAGAACATCCAACACGTCCCCTATAATTGTAAAACAAATTCAAAATCAAATACATTGCATTTCTCCTCATTTAAAAGCTTATCAAAATGAAGTATGGGATTTACTTAAATGTTTTAATGCATTTAACATTATATCGATTCCAAGACTTAAGAATGCAGCAGCTGACTTATTGGCCACCTCAGCTGCGAGGCTTGTACCCTCTAATAATTGGTGCTCTGTTGAATTGCTTTTTAGGCCTTCAATTCCAGATATGATTACCAATCTATGAGTTTTTAATGATGATCAACAAATTATAGAATGATTGACAAATGACGAGACCTTCAAAGGGGCGATTATTGATGATGAAGAACATCAAGCCGAGCTAAAATTCGATAATTTTATTCCTAAAGGAGCCAGGACTTTAGAGCGATTTAAATGAGAAATTTAAAAGACCAGTGAATGTGAAGACTCATAGATCGTCTCTATAGTTTGAGTTGATTAATTTGGGGACTGAAATTGGGCCTAGATATGTGAATTTGGGAAAGTGTTGCTCCCCAGGTGAAAGGAATACGTTTATCAGTCTTTTCAAACAATACAAAGATGTTTTTTCCTGGACGTATGAAGATCTGAAGACATATGACACCAATATTATCCAACATGTTATCCCCATTAGATCTAGAATCAAACCTTATCAGCAGCCTTTAAGGAAAATGCATCCAAAATTGGAACCTTTAATCTAGAATGAAGTTAAGAAACTATTGGATGCTAGAATTATCTTCAAGGTTAGACACTCGGAATGGGTTTCAAATCTGGTATCGGTAAGGAATAAATCTGAATAAATTAGGCTATGTGTGGATTTCAGAAACTTAAATCTTACTTCAGATAAAGACAATTATCCTGTTCCACCCATGGAATAGATATTGCAAATGGTTTCAGGTTCTGAACTATTCTCTTTATTAGATGGATTCTCAGGCTACAATCAAGTATTAGTAGCTGAAGAAGATAGACATCAAATGACATTCAGAACCAGGTGGGGAACTTTTTCTTACAGAAGGATGCCCTTTGGACTCATAAACGCTGGAGCTACTTTCCAGAGGGCTATGGACATAGATTTTCGTGGTCTGATTGGCCGCAGTGTTGTAGTATACCTCGATGACATCACAATTTTCTCAAAGAAAAGAGAGGAACATGCATTTCATCTAAAGCATATTTTTGAACGCTACCAAAAATATGGTATCTCACTAAACCACAAGAAGTGCGTGTTTTCCGTTACAAAAGGTAAGTTGTTGGGTCACGCAATTTCTAAGAAGGGGATCTCCATAGACACAGAAAGGATCAAAGCCATCGAACAGATTCCCTTACCCCATAATAAAAAGGGCATGCAATCATTTATGGGGATAATAAATTTCGTGCGAAGGTTTGTGCCAGATTTCACTCAAATTGTTAAACCTTTGCAACAAATGGTAAAGCAAAGTGTACAATTCAAGTGGACTGATGTAGAGAAGAACACATTTAGTAAAATAAAGACAGCTGTTGCGCACGCACCATCCCTCAAATGTCTATATTTTGAGAAAGATTTTATTTTGTACACTTTCGCATCTGATGATTCACTAGCAGCTGTGCTTACCCAGAAGGAAGATGGGGGAGATGAGTTCCCCATATCATTTATGAGCACCGGTCTACAAGGGGCCGAATTGAATTACCCAGCTATGGATAAACAAGCTTATGCCGTGTTCAAAGCGGTAAAACAATACAGGCCATACATACTTAAGAACCGGACAAAGGTAATCGTTCCACACCCAGCTGTGAGGTCTCTTTTCATACAAAAAGAGTTAGGAGAAAGAAGAGGCAACTAAGTAACAGCTCTACAGGAGTATGACCTCGAATTCAATCCAGCCTCCATAGTTAAAGGGTAGGGATTGTGCAAAATAATGACTGAAAGTAAAGACAATGAAGAAAAGAACTGGGAAAATGAACCTGAGTTACATTTGATGGATGTATGTCCTCTTTTCACAACTTCAGACTCCTAGTATCAAGACGTTGTGCATTATCTTCAGGATGGATTGTTACCGAAACACTGGAATGCTAAGCAAAGAAGAGCACTATGGCTTAAATCAGCCTCATATCAGATGGTTAAAGGAATATTATTCAGAAAGAATTATGATGGAGTTCTTCTTAGATGCTTAGAGAGGGAAGATGCAAAGAAGGTCATAATAGACTTACATGATGGACCTGCTGGAGGACATTTCTCTAGAGATACAACAACCCATAAAATTCTCAGAGCCAGATACTATTGGCCCACATTGTTCAAAGATGTACATTCCCATGTTAGAAAATGCAACATCTGTCAAAGTTGTGGTGGAACACAAGTTACAGCAGCATGACCATTAAATCCTATAATGATAACAAAACATTTTGAGCAGTGGGGGATGGACATCATTGGGAAGATGAAGCCAAATTCTTCCTTGCAACACAAATATATTATGATGGTAACCGACTACTTCACTCGTTGGGTCGAAGCCATTCCGTTGCGTAAATTAAATGAAGATGCGGTCATGGACTTCTTGCAAGATCATATTATGACTAGGTTTGGAGTTCCAATTTCTTTAGTTTTCAATAATGCTACTTACTTTTCCTCTATTAGATTAACTGCATTTTCTCATGAGAAAGGAATTAAGGTGCATTACACTGCAAATTACTATCCATAGGGAAATGGTTTGGCTGAATCTACGAAAAAGAATCTGATTAGGATTTTAAAAAAGATAGTGATAAGAAATCAAAGGAGTTGGCACTCAGCATTACCAAATTCTCTTTGGGCTGATAGGGTCACCCCCAAGAATTCGTTAGGTGTGTCCCCGTATACCCTTGTTTATGGAAAAGAGGCCATTCTACCCCCCAATATCATGCTACCCTCTTCCATAATAGCTCAGGAATCCATAGGATCAGATAATGAAGTCTTGCAGATAAGGATACATAATCTTTTGAAGGCAGAGGAATCTAGATCCAGGGTCAGAGAACGTTTTAAACAACAACAGGAGGTAGTAAAGAGATGGTTTGACAAACACAAAGCTGGAACAAAAGTATTTGAGGTGGGAGATTTGGTTCTCAAATGGTACTACCCCCATGATGAGAAAGGAAAACACACGAAATTTCAACAGTTATGGGTAGGCCCTTTCCAAATTGCGGCAAAACTTGGCCCCTCAATCTATAAATTGCAAGATTTACAGGGGTGGGAAGAGAACTTACCAGTAAATGGTTTAGTTGTCAAACCTTATTTTTCCTGATTTTTTGTTTTTGTTCTTTTGTTTTGTACATAAATAATTTGCTTTGTTCATTTACTTTGATCTATTTTATTTTTGTTTTCTTTTAGTTTAGATTTTGGTTTATTTCAATAAAAGAGGCAAATTTTTGGGTTGCATGGAAAGCATCAGAGTTTTGGATTAACTGAAATCCTTGGGTATAAGACTGTGTACTATTGTTTTATCTGATAGAATTTCTTCCAGTTAAGCAGTTTTCCTAAATGGCTATGAACACATTGAAGTCCTGCTTAATCCCTATAAAATAACTCAAGATCAAAACGTCTGGAATACTATTTTGAGGCTCCATCCATTTCACATTTAAAAAAGGTCCTAGGGGGTGATAACAAAAGACTCATGGAAAGGAAGCAAGGTAAACAGTATATTATATATAAATGATCCCATGCCAAAATTTGAAATCCGAAAGGCAGATAAGAGTCAAAAAACTCCTATGAAATCAATATGCATTAAAACAAAGTATTGAACCATATAAGTACAAGATTGCCAAAAGCTCTTCTATGTCCGTGAGCTGAAGTCAAATGCATCTCTCACACAAAAGGACACTATGGATAGAGGAGCCTGAATGAAAATTCAGAAAGAAAGGCATGCAGGAGGACTCATAAAGAACAAAAAAAGTCCAAAAGCACAAAAAAAAAGTGCAAAATGGCATGGGAATGAGGAACAAATGAATATTTCCATTTACCATATGTTACGATCCTATGGTGTCAAAGTTGGAAGCTACCTGAAGACAGAGGTAAAAATGAAACTCATATTCTTGGCCTCGAAAGAGTTATCTGGACTTTGAAATCTTGGTTTCCATTTTCCTAAATTGGACTACCCTCAATGATTAAAAGTACATATATTTGCCATTTGGGAAATCCAAACATCTAGAAGAATTCAACATGTTGGTTTTATTGTTAAATAGTATGTTACTTAAGGAATAAATTGTCCAGAGATCGAGGTTCACCAGGTAGTCACCAATTGTTGCAGCTGCAACTGTTTTCCCAAATTTTTGAAATTTTGGACCCTCCTTTTTATTTTATCTTTCCTGGGAGTGTTTGGATTCCTGAACTCTTTTTTTCACTACTATAAATTTGGATTTTGACGTTGATTGTTTTTTCTTTCATCTCGGAAGTTGAATGACCTAAAAAAAAAATGCCAATGCTTTGACTGTGGAACTTAGCAATTTTTCGCTGTTTCGATTGTATCGTTGTCGGAGTTTGGTTGAAGTTTGAGTCGGGGTTTTGCTTCTCTATGTCGCCGCTGTTTTGAAGATGAAACAAACTATTTAACCGCTGCACAAATTTAAAGTTTTCCAAGCACTTAAACGTTTTCGATGATTTTTCCTATTTCGATGATTTTTCTATTCGCTATCGGAAGTCTTTTGAACAGTAATTCGGAAGCCGTAGTCTGATTGTTTTCCATTGTTGCAGCTTTCCAACGAACTATTCTACCAACGCATTATGATTAGTCCTGCCGCTCACCGATGCCGATATGTTTATTGATTAGTGGTTCTTATCCCCAACACTTATCGTTAAAGGGCTCCGACGCCGACTGACTTAATAGTCTCGCGGGACCCGTAGTCTTTTTGATGTCTGTCGTTGCGGCTATGAATAGGAATATTCCTCCATAATCATTAGAGTTTCCGATCACCAGTGATTTTTCTTCTTTCGCGGAAGCGATAGTCAATCTATCTTCCACCATTGCGGGTGCATAATGAACTTTATCGTCGATGATTAGTAATTTTGAGCCCTGACTGTTGGCTTTAGATTTGACGGCCACCAACGTTTTTATGTTGACCGTGGAACTTTTAGTCTGTCTAAGGCCCGTCATTGCGGTTGTGAATGGGACTATCCTGCCGATGCTTAGTAGTTATGCTCGTCGAGAGGGTTTTTCCCCGCCTTTTTGTGTACTTTTACTTTATTTTATGATGTCAGAGTTGTTTCGTGGGTTTTTGGTTGAGTCTAAGTTTCTCCAAGATGAAGCACGGTTTAGGGTTCAGATGGGTGGTTACTTTGTTGTGATTCATTTTTTCTTCGGTGGATTTCGAGTTAGTTCAGATGCGGCTTGGATTAGGAGGAAGAATATGTTCTATTGGGCACATGTTTTAATTTTGAGTAGGGGTTTAAGCACAAACTTGCAGGATTCCTTTTGCCTTGACATTCTTTATTTTCATGCATTAATACTGTGTATATTTTATTCTACATAATGCATGTATTGATACAGTTAAACGCTAAATGGTTTAAATCTGCTATTTTCATGACAGGATGTTTACTGCGAGTAGGATGTGTTTAAAAGACAAAGTAGAAGGGAAGCAGCAAGGAAGGAATTGGTTGAAGAATGAAGAAGCAAAAATAGAGAAAAGAAGAAGAAAGTTAGGTCTGAGCTCAACAGGCTCTAGAAAGGGACTAATGGATTACTGAGCAAGATAAAAACAGGACCAGCGGAGTTAATAGCAACAGAGGCCCAAGAAAATTTTATCACTGATCAAGCTGGTCTCTCGTTATAAAAGTGCTATTAATTTTTAATGAAATGTAATGTATTGCCTAAATCATGAGCACTCACAAAAGGACAAAATTGTGAGATTAAACGGTTGAGGAGCCCAAAGGTCACCGAGGGGCATCCCAAGAGTTTTCCTGTAGTATAAGTATAGGAGAGTTAGAGGGAATGAAGGACTTTTTCCCAGTTAGATTTGTTAAGACACATTGTAAGAAGAACTATTTCCTTTTGCAATAGAGAATTACAATTTGCCTGTTGGAGAAAGCTTGGTGGAATGTTCAAATGTTGTGATATGGATTTGTTGAAGAGGAACTATTTTGTTTTCATCTTTGTGTCCATTAACTGTGAGATCGTTCTAACTCTTTGAACCTATGTTCTTGTATGAATGTTCTCTGGTTTATTTTATGAATATTTCCACTATGAGTAATGAATGTTGATCATAAACAATTGGCTATTTGGTTGTTCAAATATCTTTAAATGTTCATGTGTTTTGAAAGAAGTATCAGCTATCTGTGATTTTTCATAATGCATGTACAAAATACATTACTCATTAATGAATTACAATTTTGCTCCCTAGGGATAGGTTAGGTAGTTAGTTTTAATTTCTTGTTGTGTGTGATTTAGATGTGAGAGAGTTTAAGATGAGAGGTAAGAACCTGCATATCACATTGTGACCGCTCCCCATATTCTCTATTAATCTACATTTTAGATAGGCACTTGCATATCATACTTAAAACTAAAAACACAAAAATATACATGGTGGACCGGGCCGCAACCGGTAAAACCTTTTATTTTTGTTACTCGACCTACGGTAGCCGGGCTATAAACCAGACGGATTCCCCATACCAAACAGTCACAGGATAGTTGGGAACGTTGACTGGGGAGAATCCCTTACTGTTGTTGCTTGCGATTTTCCAGGCCTCAACAGTTTTCTGGCGCTAGAATGAGGGCCACCAGCACATGGCTGGACGGGAAAATCCATTTCCTCGAAATTACTCCACAAGTGATAGCTTTGAAAGTAGTGTAGTTCCTTATCCAAATACTGAGCGGAATAGAGAACATTTGTTTGATGTGGACAACCAAGTAGTCAATGATCTGAGAAGACACACACGGGCTTATATAAAAATTATTGGAGTATTACCCACTATCCCTAATTTACCTCGAAGAGAATACAAGAAGAAAGATCGCCCCATCTTGGAAGATTTTGTGTTGGTTGGAGATTTGGAAGAGTTAGTAGAAGTAGCTTTATAGGAAGTTGTCCAGCCTTTGAATAAAGTAGGCCCAAACAAACCTTACAATTCTCCTGTGCAAACTCTTGTTCCTTCACCTCCTCACTCTCCACCCAGACTCATGGCAGGTGTAAACGCAAACCAGCCACCTAACCCACCAAATCCACCACCGGCTTGGAAGGCTAGATCACCCCTGAACCTGACACCTCCGTTGCATGATTTACCTCAAGCTTTTGAAAAGATGCTTCCCAAGTTTGATCCAAATGAGAAGAAGTTAGTAGATGACCATTTACAAAGTTTTTATTTGGCAATAGAAGGATTGAGGGCCGAGGAGGATGAGGATGTCATTTGTAGACTTTTTTCGCATACCCTTAAAGGAGCAGCAGCATCATGGTATTTCGGTTTGCCTTCAAACTCTATCCCAGTCTGGGATACTTTTGAAAGGATTTTTAGAAGTATGCAACCCAAAAAACTCGTGCAGCTCTCATGAAAGGACTGTGCGCCTTAAATAAAGAAAGAAAAGAGAAGGTGCATAGTTTTACCCAAATATTCACAGCCTATATTAAGAATTTTTCTAAAGCTGACAAAATGAGTATTATACCTCAGCTCTAGGACCCGAGTTGGCCATGTTTTCCAAAATGATAGCCAAACCTACGCTAGCAGAGACTTATGAAGAAGCAGAGAGAGTAGAGGCTGAAAAACAAAGCATCGAATATTATCCTGAATGGTCAGGAGAAAAAAATGTTGGGAGGAAAGCTTTGATATTTACTAAGCCTAAAGAGGAGCAATCACCAGATTTTGAAGGAATGGAAAAGATGATGCAGAAGCTCTCTAACAGAATCATAGACTTGGAAAAGGAAAAGGAAGCACAAAAGTTCTATAAGCCTTATTACAAAAAAAGGGAAGATAACAATCAATCCCAACCCCCTCCACACAGCCCTGCATCTATGAACTTAACGGAGGTAGGAATGGATAACTTTTTCACTTTCCACCAACAACCCCATTTTGAAAAGAATTGTCCTCAATGGATAAATTCAATGACGTTAGTTATGAATCAGCTGTTGGATTCCAAATTAATCGAGGACAACGATGAAGAAGGGAAAGACAACAATAAATCAATAGAAAAACAGGAGGATCAGGCCATGGTTTTATGTGACTGTGTATCGTTGTTTGATGACAGGGAAGAAAAGGATCTGAGACACGAGGACATCCTAGAAACAAATGTAACGACGAGAAGTCGGGGGTTGATTAAGGAAAGCAGTCTTATGCCCCTGAATATTAAGAGACTTCAAAAGAACGTTAAGAAATTTCAAAACAACTCCTCAGCTAATAAAATTCCAGAATTTACCATCACTAATCAAAATCCTAGACAAATCAACATGCCTACTAAGCCCAATGAAGAAAAGATAAATAAGGTTAAACCGAATCTCACAGGACATAAGATGGATTATGACATTGTGGAGGATATCAAAAAGGTAAGGGCAAACATCTCATTATTTGAAATGTGCAATGTGTCGTAACAGAAAGAAAAGATATTGAAAGCACTTGAAATATTAGAGGAGAGGCTGCCCACTAACAATTAGCCCCAGGAAGAAGAAATTGGTGAAGCAAGTGTGGGAGGTAACCCTAAATGCAAGACTCCACCTTTTCTCCTTACTTTTGAAATTTTCAACCACAACGTGCATAACTTCCTAGTAGATTCGGGGGCATCAGTCAACGCCATGCCACTGTCGGTCTGTAAAAAGATAAATGGGAAACCTAAACCATCTACCTGGAGGGTCATTCAGCTGGATAGAACGAATGTGAAGGTAATTGGGGAAATGGAGGATGTTCTCGTTCGCTTATCTTCAAATGATAAGGTATGTCAATTCATTGATATTGTGGTGGCTAACATACCGGAAGCTTATGGACTTGTTTTGAGCAAAGATTGGTCGGCAAAGCTGAATAGATATTTTGCCTCAGACTGGTCACATCTATGGCTACCATATAAAGGAATCCCAAATCAAATTAAATTTTTGAGGGAGCCCCACATGAAACACAATGTTACTCAATTCGAAGTTAAAAATGAACCAGTGGATTCTGTTTTGGGAAATTACTTTATTGAGCTAGAACCAGGAAACTATCAAGCGGAAAAAGCCAACGATACATCAGACGCTCAGCTTGATCTCCTTCAATTTTCACAAGCTGATGAAATTGATTGTAAAATAGTAGACTTAGCTGTAGATGTAGATGTTAATTCTCGCATAGTAGCGGTTAGCGATTTTTGGACGCTTTTCTTTGATGGTTCTAAAACTTTAGAGGGGTCAGGAGCCAGCTGTGTCCTGATTGACCCTAAGAAAAATAAACATTTTCTTTCATGTAGGTTAGAGTTTGAATGTACCAATAACACAGCTGAATATGAAGCATTAGTTCAGGAACTAAGAAAAGCAGTTGAATTAAAGGCAAAAAATCAGAAAGTGCTTGGAGATTTTGAAATAATTGTAAAACAAATTCAAAATCAAATACATTACATTTATCCTCATTTAAAAGCTTATCAAAATGAAGTATGGGATTTACTTAAATGTTTTAATGCATTTAACATTGTATCGATTCCAAGATTTAAGAATGCAGCAGCTGACTTGTTGGCCACCTCAGCTGCGAGGCTTGTACCCTCTAATAATCGGTGGTCTGTTGAATTTTTTTTCAGACCTTCAGTTCCAGATATGATTACCAATCTACGAGTTTTTGATGATGATCAACAAATTATAGAATGGTTGAAAAATGACGAGACCTTCAAAGGGGCGATTATTGATGATGAAGAACATCAAGTCAAGCTCAAATTCGATAATTTTATTCCTAAAGGAGTCAGGACTTTAGAGCGAATGTTTGATTTAAACGAGAAATTTAGAAGACCAGTGAATGTGAAGACTCATAGCTCATCTCTACAGTTTGAGTTGATTAATTTGGGGACTGAAATTGGGCCTAAATATGTGAATTTGGGAAAGTGTTGCTCCCTAGGTGAAAGGAATAATTTTATCAGTCTTTTCAAACAATACAAAGATGTTTTTGCCTGGACGTATGAAGATATGAAGACATATGACACCAATATTATCCAACATGTTATCCCCATCAGATCTGGAATCAAACCTTATCAGCAGCCTTTAAGGAAAATGCATCCAAAATTAGAACCTTTAATCCAGAATGAAGTTAAGAAACTATTGGATGCTAGAATTATCTTCAAGGTTAGACACTCGAAATGGGTTTCAAATCTGGTACCGGTAAGGAAGAAATCCAGAGAAATTAGGCTATGTGTGGATTTTAGAAACTTAAATCGCACTTCAGATAAAGACAATTATCCTGTTCCACCCATGGAACAGATATTGCAAATGGTTTCGGGTTCTGAACTATTCTCTTTATTAGATGGATTCTCAGGCTACAATCAAGTATTAGTAGCTGAAGAAGACAGACTTAAAATGACATTCAGAACCAGGTGGGGAAATTTTTCTTACAAAAGGATGCCCTTTGGACTCATAAACACTGGAACTACTTTCCAGAGGGCTATGGACATAGCTTTCCATGGTCTGATTGGCCGCAGTGCTGTAGTATACCTTGATGACATCACGATATTCTCAAAGAAAAGAGAGGAACACGCATTTCATCTAAAGCAGATTTTTGAACGTTGCCGAAAATATGGTATCTCACTAAACCCCAAGAAGTGCATGTTTGCCATTACAGAAGGTGAGTTGTTGGGTCACGCGGTTTCTAAGAAGGGGATCTCCATAGACCCAGAAAGGATCAAAGCCATCGAACAAATTCCCTTACCCCATAATAAAAAGGGCATGCAATCAATTATGGGGATAATAAATGTCATGCGAAGGTTTGTGCCAGATTTCGCTCAAATTGTTAAACCTTTGCAGCAAATGGTAAAGCAAAGTGTACAATTCAAGTGGAATGATGTAGAGAAGAACGCATTTAGTAAAATAAAGACAGTTGTTGCACATGCACCCTCCCTCAAAATTCTGGATTTTGAGAAAGATTTTAATTTGTACACTTTCGCATCTGATGATTCACTAGAAGCTAAGCTTACCCAGAAGGAAGATCGGGGAGATGAGTTCCCCATATAATTTATGAGCACCGGTCTGCAACGGGCCAAATTGAATTACCCAGCTATGGATAAACAAGCTTATGCCGTGTTCAAAGCGGTAAAACAATTCAGGCCATACATACTTAAGAACCAAACAAAGGTAATCGTTCCACACCCAGCTGTGAGGTCTCTTTTCGTACAAAAAGAGTTAGGAGAAAGAAGAGGAAAATGGGTAACAGCTCTACAAGAGTATGACCTCAAATTCAAGCCAGCCTCCATAGTTAAAGGGCAGGGATTGTGCAAACTAATGACTGAAAGTAAAGACAATGAAGAAAAGAACTGGGAAAACGAAGCTGAGTTACATTTGATTGATGTATGTCCTCTTTTCACAGCTCCAAACTCTTGGTATCGAGACCTTGTGCATTACCTTCAGGCGGTATTGTTATCGGAACACTGGAATGCTAAGCAAAGAAGAGCATTACGGCTTAAATCAGCCTCATATCAGATGGTTAAAGGAATATTATTCAAAAAGAATCCTGATGGAGTTCTTCTTAGATGCTTAGAGAGGGAAGATGCGAAGAAGGTCATAATAGACTTACATGATGGGCCTGCTGGAGGATATTTCTCTTGAGATACAACAGCCCATAAAATTCTCAGAGCCAGATACTATTGGCCCACACTGTTCAAATATGCACATGCCCATGTTAGAAAATGCGACATCTGTCAAAGGTGTGGTGGAAGACAAGTTAAAGCAGCAGGACCATTAAAGACTGTAATGATAACAGAACCTTTTGAGCAGTGGGGGATGGAAATCATTGGGGAGATAAATCCAAATTCTTCCTTGCAAGACAAATATATTCTGACAGCAACCGACTACTTCACTCATTGGGTCGAAGCCATTCCGTTGCGTAAATTAAATGAAGATGTGGTCATGGACTTCTTGCAAGATCATATTATGACCAGGTTTGGAGTTCCAATTTCTTTAGTTTTCGATAATGCTACTTACTTTTCCTCTATTATATTACCTGCATTTGCTCATGAGAAAGGAATTAAGTTGCATTACTTTGCAAACTACTATCCACAGGGAAATGGTTTGGTTGAATCTACGAACAAGAATCTGATTAGGATTTTAAAAAAGACAGTGATAGAAAATCAGAGGAGTTGGAACTTAGCATTACCAAATGCTCTTTGGGCTGATAGGGTCACCCCCAAGACTTCGTTAGGTGTGTCCCCATATACCCTTGTTTATGGAAAAGAGGACATTCTACCCCCCAATATCATGCTACCCTCTTCCATAATAGCTTAGGAATCCAGAGGATCAGATAATGAAGTCTTGCAGATAAGGATACATAATCTTTTGAAGGTAGAGGAATCTAGATCCAGGGCTAGAGAACGTTTTAAACAACAACAGGAGGTATTAAAGAGATGGTTTGATAAACACAAAGCTGGAACAAAAGAATTTGAGGTGGGAGATTTGGTTCTCAAATGGGACCACCCCCGTGATGAGAAAGGAAAACACACGAAATTTCAACGGTTATGGGTAGGCCCTTTCCAGATTGCGGCAAAACTTGGCCCCTCAACCTATAAATTGCAAGATTTATAGGGGTGGGAAGAGAACTTACCAGTAAATGGTTTAGTTCTCAAACCTTATTTTTCCTGAGTTTTTGTTTTTTTTCTTTTGTTTTGTACATAAATAATTTTCTTTGTTCATTTACTTTGATCTGTTTTATTTCTATTTTGTTTTAGTTTAGATTTTGGTTTATTTCAATAAAAGAGGAAAATTTTTGGGTTGCATGGAAAGCATCAGAGTTTTGGATTAACTGAAATCCTTGGGTATAAGACTGTGTACTATTGTTTTATCTTATAGAATTTCTTCCAGTTAAGCAGTTTTCCTAAATGGCTATGAACACATTGAAGTCCTGCTGAATCCCTGTAAAATAACTCAAGATCAAAAGGTCTGGAATACTATTTCAAGGCTCCATCCATTTAACATTTAAAAAAGGTCCTAGGGGGTGACAGAAAAAGACTCATGGAAAGGAAGCAAGGTAAACAATATATTATATATAAATGATCCCATGCCAAAATTTGAAATCCAAAAGGCAAATAAGAGTCAAAAAACTCCTATGAAAGCAATATGCATCAAAACAAAGTACTGAACCATATAAGTACAAGATTGCTAAAAGCTCTTCTCCGTCCGTGAGCTGAAGACAAATGCATCTCTCACACAAAAGGACACTATGGATAGAGGAGCTTGAATAAAAATTCAGAAAGAAAGGCATGCAGGAGGACTCATAAAGAACAAAAAAGTCCAAAAGTACAAAAAAGAAGAAGTACAAAATGGCATGGGAATGAGGAACAAATGAATATTTTCGTTTACCATATGTTACGATCCTATGGTGTCCAAGCTGGAAGCTACCCGAAGACAGAGGTAAAAATGAAACTCATATTCTTGGCCTCGAAAGAGTTATCTGGACTTTGAAATCTTGGTTTCCATTTTCCTAAATTGGACTACCCTCAATGATTAAAAGTACATATATTTTCCATTTGGGAAATCCATACATCTAGAAGAATTCAACATGTTGGTTTTATTGTTAAATAGTCTGTTACTTAAGGAATAAATTGTCCAAAGATCTAGGTTCACCAGGTAGTCGCCAATTGTTGCAGCTGCAACTGTTTTCCCAAATTTTTGAAATTTTGGACCCTCCTTTTTATTTTATCTTGCTTGGGAGTGTTTGGATTCCTGAACTTTGTTTTTCACTGCTATAAATTTGGATTTTGAGGTTGATTGTTTTTTCTTTCATCTTGGAAGTTGAATGACCTAAAAAAAAAACTACCAATGCTTTGACTGTGGAACTTAGCAATTTTTCGATGTTTCGATTGTATCGTTGTCGGAGTTTGGTCGAAGTTTGAGTCGGGGTTTTGATTCTCTATGTTTCCATTGTTTCAGAGATGAAACTTACTATTTAACCACTACACAACTTTAAAGTTTTCCAAGCACTTAAACGTTTTCAGTGATTTTTCCTATTTCGATGATTTTTCTATTCGTTGTCAGAAGTATTTTGAACAGTAAGTCAGAAGCCGTAGTTTGATTGTTTTCCCCTGTTGCAGCTTTCCGGCGAACTACTATGCCCACACATTATGATTAGTCCTGTCGCTCGCTGATGCCGATATGTTTATTGATTAGTGGTTCTTAGCCCCGACACTTATCGTTAAAGGGCTCCGACGCCGATTGACTTAGTAGTCTCGCGGGACCCGTAGTCTGTTCGTTGTCCACCGTTGCGGCTATGAATAGGACTATTCCTCCATAATCATTAGAGTTTTTGATTGCCAGTGATTTTTCCTATTTCGCGGAAGCGGTAGTCAATCTATCTTCCGTCGTTGCGGCTGCGTAATGAACTTTATTGCCGATGATTAGTAATTTTGAGCCCCGACCATTGGCTTTAGATTTGACGGCAATCGATGTTTTTATGTTGACCATGGAATGTTTAGTCTATCTAAGGCCCATCATTGCAGTAGTGAATGGGACTATCCTGCCGATGCCTAGTAGTTCTGCTCGTCGAGAGGGTTTTTCCCCGCCTTTTTGTGTACTTTTACTTTATTCTATGATGTCGGAGTTGTTTCGTGGGTTTTTGGTCAAGTCTAAGTTTCTCCAAGATGAAGCATGTTTTAGGGTTCAAATGGGCGGTTACTTTGCTGTGATTCATGTTTTCTTCGGTGGATTTCGAGTTAGTTCAGATGCGGCCTGGATTGGGAGGAAGAATCTATTCTATTAGGCATGTGTTTTAGTTTTGAGCAAGGGTTGAAGTACAAACTTGCAGGATTCCTTTTTCCTTGACATTATTTATTTTCATGCATTAATACTGTGTATAGTTCATTCTACATAATGCATGTATTGATACAGTTAAACGCTAAATGGTCTAAATCTGTTATTTTCATGACAGGATGTTTACTGTGAGTAGGATGTGTTTAAAAGACAAAGTAGAAGGGAAGCAGCAAGGAAGGAATTGGCTGAAGAATGAAGAAGAAGAAATAGAGAAAAGAAGAAGAAAGTCAAGTCTGAGCTCAACAGGCTCTAGCAAGGGACTAACAGATTACTGAGCAAGATAAAAACAGGACCAACGAATTTAATAGCAACAGAGGCCCGGGAAAAATTTATCACTGATCAAGCTAGTCTCTAGTTATAAAAGTGCTATTAATTTTTAATGAAATGTAACGTATTGCCTAAATCATGAGCACTCACAAAAGGACAACATTGTGAGATTAAACGGTTGAGGATCCCAAAGGTCACCGAGGGGCATCCCAAGAGTTTGCTTGTAGTATAAGTATAGGAGAGTTAGAGGGAATGAAGGACTTTTTCCCAGTTAGATTTGTGAAGACATATTGTAAGAAGAACTATTTCCTTTTGTAATAGAGAATTACAATTTGCTTGTTGGAGAAATCTTGGTGGAATGTTCAAATGTTGTGCTATGGTTTTTTTGAAGAGGAACTATTTCATTTTCAGCTTTGTGTCCATTAACTGTGAGATCATTCTAACTCTTTGAACCTATGTTCTTGTATGAATGTTCTCTGGTTTATTTTATGAAGATCTCCACTATGAGTAATGAATGTTGTTCATAAACAATTGGCTATCTGGTTGTTCAAATATCTTTAAATGTTCATGTGTTTTGAAAGAAGTATCAGCTATCTGTGATTTTTCATAATGCATCTACAAAATACATTACTCATTAATGAATGATAATTTTGCTCCCTAGGGATAGGTTAGGTAGTTAGTTTTAATTTCTTGCTGTGTGTGATTTAGATGCGAGAGAGTTTAAGACGATAGGTAAGAACCTGCGCATCACATTGTGACCGCTCCTCGTATTCTCTATCAATCTGCATTTTAGATAGGAACTTGCATATCATACTTAAAACTAAAAACACAAAAATATACACGGTGGACCGCACCGCAACCAGTAAAATATTTTATTTTGTTAGTCGACCTACGGTAGCCGGGCCATAAACCGGACGGATTTCCCTTACCAAATAGTCACAGGCTAGTTGGGAACATTGACTGGGGAGAATCCCTTACTATTGTTGCCTGCGATTTTCCAGTCCTCAACACAACTGTTTGAAAGCATGGTGTCGGTGCTCCAAGCATAGATTTAGGAAACAAAAGAAGAGCAGAAAGAAGAAACCGTTCGACTACTGATGGAGCAGCACACAGCCTTTTTCGAAGCCTACAAAGTGTTGCAAGATCACATGGAGGAGTCTGTAATCACAGAAGAAGTACTGAGAGACTGGCTTGCTTACTACGGGAAAGTCTATCAGCACACCAAACAGACCCAACAAGGGATCCAAGCACTCGAGAAGAGGAAAACCACCAACGAAGCACTCAGAAGCACAATTGAGGATCAAATAGTGCTTGAGACAGCTAAACTCCAAAAGCTTGAGCGGGAAGCACATCAGTGGCTGCATCAAGCCATTCCCAACTTAGAAAAAGTAGACATCATCTACTCGCAGATGAAATGACTCATGGAGACAGCAGAGGAAAAGGACCAGTTTATGGGTCCCGGCATGGAAAGAATAGCTGAAATTTCCATTCAAGAGAAAATGTTGATCTAGTCAAGTCTGACTACACTCACCATCGACATACATAAAATATTACAGAGTTGGATAGATTTCCAACATCATCTAGCAGTGACAGCCCCGGCAATTGTCGAAGTCTGCGTATAGAAAAGACTGACCATCATACTTCACAGCCCATAAAGATCAAGCACAAAATAATGACTACTTAGACAAACAATGAAGTTTTTGTAACTCCCTGTTTCTTCGGGACGAAGAAACGTTTTGTTCGTGGGGGAGATGTTGGAGGAGCAAGTCGGTATGCCAACTTGAATGATAGCTGAATTAGTCAATTGGCTAACTAAGTCGGTCAGCTGACTAACTAGATATTAGGTCGGCCACCTAAAGTCATGTCGGTTCACCGAACGGACAGGTAGTTATTTTGTAATTGTTTTGTAATCATATATATTAGGCTGTTGAGCCAGATGAGAACTCAGTTCAGTTCTCTGTATTGTATGAACCCTCTCATGCTAATATAATATGTTATTTTATCTACTTGTTCTTCTCTCTGATCTCTGTTATGTATGTATGTTTTAGTATGTATTATTGGTGACCTTATGTGATCTGTGAGATTACAACATCGACCGATAGGTAAAACCTTTGACCAATTTGTTAATCTTAACTAGAAAGGAGATTATACTAGTCTCGGATTTCCCATACTTTCCCATGTTTGTCTAGTAATAATGTTAATATCAGAGCCCAAGTCCATAATAATATATTCCATATCATAATATCATATTTGGGAAGTCAATCTCAGTTCACTACCAGTTTTCAATCTTTTCCCAATATTGTTAACCCTCCTTTTTGGTCTCACATCTACTTGAGGTTATTCTATTAAAGTTATCTATTCTACGACAACATCTTTATCTTTTATTAGTGCTAAACAACTCTTAAATAATTCCTTCAATTTACTAACCTTTTCTATCAGTTTATTCTGGAATAGTTGGTTGAATAGTTGAGTCATTTCCAATATCGGTCCGTCATTTGATACAGCAGTGGAAGCAGACGCTTGATTTTTGTTGATGAATTCATGTCGTGCATCCCAGAATACTTATTTTTCATTCTGTACATCAAATGGAATATGATTTTTTTGTTTCGGTCGCACTCTCAGTTTTCCATATGGTGCTTCTTGATCTACTCCAGTTGCAGCACCTCCTCTTGTTACCACGACAATATTCGGTTCTCGCGGCTCAACAGAGATATTCTACATGTTTGGATTAGCATTCTGCGATGGGTTTTGATTTCCCACAATTTTGTATTTCCATTTAGAAATCAACTGAGGAAATTCCTTGACAGTATGATCCACTTATTTATAGTGCGAACAGGTCGTCGTAGCATTTGTGCAATCTCTGGAAAAGAATCTAAGTTGTCCACAATTATAATATATAACTTGGCCTCTTCTATGACCAAATCTTCCTCCTCATCCTCAGCCTCTAAAAATTACACCCCCTGGGTTGAGGGTATTGTTCCTATGGCTATTGAGCCTGAGCATATTGAGCTTGTGGTATTGATTCTGATCTCGCTCAGCCTAAATATATTCATCGTTCTTCATCATGCAGGTATCAACTTGTTTCTCTTGCAGCAACTAATATGCTATGCAATATTTCTCATCGTGTCCTAATGACTGACAAAATTTGCAATATAGACTTACCGGTGCACTTACTATGTTTTGTAAGTATAGGAATTCATCTCACCGATGTCCTCTGGTTTGGAAGATTCTACACCAAGGCATTCCTTGTGTATTTATTGGATTTAGTTCTCCTAATGCAACATAATTCATAAATTACGGACATGAATAGTTATGGTGTCCCTCAGTTCTACATCTGGCACACCAGAGTTCTTCTTGTACTTCTTCCATTTCTTAATATCTTGAAGTTACAAAGTAAGGTTTGAAAGTTGTTATTGTATTTGCATCATTCTTGCACCAATTTCTCTGATCGATGAAGCTTCTAGTTTCATGGTGAGATCGAAAGCTTCTCTTTGTGATATAATTTTATGCTCCATCAAGGGAATACGTATATGTGGTAGAATCTCTACAAAGAACCATTATTTATGTTGGATGTCCAACATTTGAAAACTTACTTTATCCATCAAAGTCTTGAATCTTTGGTCAAAGTCCCAAACAGACTTCGTATGCAATTGTTTAATTTATTTTATTTATGTAATGCACTGTGACTCATATTTGGGCTTCCTAAACTCATGTATCAATCATGTATGGATTTGATATAATGTCTTCTATGGAATTATTGTTGAAACCACAGATAATTTCATGTACTAGTCAAGCGCATGACCTATAAGGGTTGTGATCATCTAGGATTTCTTTCTTGCCTCATCTTGGACCTGTCGCACGATCCATACAACTTCACAGAGAAACCAATGTTGCTTAGGGTCGTCTAACCCATTTCCATTAAATATTGGTAGTTTTATATCATTACCAACCACTCTATTTACTCTTGGGGTTGCCGACTTAAATATTCGACTAGTGGGAGTTCACTGACTGTTATTTCCACTATTACTATTAATCTGATTAGAAAAACCAATGGGTGTTTTGTTTCTAGATCTTACCTTGGGTGATCTATGCAAGGTCATGGGTATGTCGTAATCTTGATCTGGATCTGGTGCTTCTTCTTCTTTGTCTTATTCAGATGTAAGCTAGTACTCTTCTTCTTCATCGCAAGAACCTCTGTCAAGCTGCGGCTCCAATTTGTATTCCTCTCCTTCGGTCACACTGAAAATTCCTCTTCTTGTGGCATACCTTCTTCTCTTTCCATACCAAAATATTCTTCCACTCCTTAGAGATCCACCTTCTAGTTATGTCTCAATATTACCAGAAAACATCTCAGTTTATCCCCATCCATTTTGCTCAAAATATTTCTAGTGACATATATTGGGTCTCCACCCACAATTATTACTAGTCAGACTCCATTCTTAGGATCCTTTTCTCACACACTAGCATCTTGATCCACGATTTCAAATATTTTAGATATCAACCTCGCGGTCCTTGGAAAAAATCTCTTTCTGCTCCATTGAATGGCTTTATTGTGTCGACTGCAATTCTTGTGATATATCCTCCCAAAATACTATCGACCCAAAAGTCAACATCCCTAGATATAGGATTTACCACCTTCTTCAACCACTACATTACCTCAAGACTCCATTCTATGGGTTCTTCACCCTGAAATTTTTTTTTCTGGGTTGCTAGTTTCAACAACCACTCATGCAATACGACATGAAATTCACTAAAGAAAATATCATGAATGTCCGTGTAAAGATATCGCTCCAACCATTCAGTCAGGATTAGTTGCGACCCTTCGCTTTCCTCCCGTGCAAACTCTAATGCTTCGTAATCAAACTAATCTTGAATTTTAGGCTTTTTTGGGTTCCAAAACATGTCCTTGTTATAATGATTCATGGTCCCAAAAATGGAACCATTTGGTGTCTTACTTTCGGTTGACCCAGATTTAGACCCTTTGTTCATCGACAAAACCCAATATATCGACTCGACAGAGGAGAACTCCGTCGGCAATACCTGTGATGCA
Source organism: Pseudotsuga menziesii (assembly GCA_001517045.1). NCBI lineage: Eukaryota > Viridiplantae > Streptophyta > Pinopsida > Pinales > Pinaceae > Pseudotsuga > Pseudotsuga menziesii. The sequence continues at coordinate 843,135 of LPNX010623937.1, read as the reverse complement.
ATGAAGTATCACCCGAGATATCTTATGGGCATTTCCAGAACCATGTTTCTATAGTTATGTCATGGATTTCCTTCTTACAACAATATCAAGTCACTTGACTGAACTGGGATTTAAACCTCGGATCTCATACATTCATTCAAGACGACCATGTATCGATCCGTCAACATATATCATTAGGGAAATTTGAGGTCTAAAATGGCCCTCCTAAGGGAAATAATAAAATAATAGTTAAAATAATAAAACATTAGTTATTAATTTTGGAGGAAGAATGAAAAAAACTAGTTTTTTTGTTCGTATTTTCGACATATCTCCCTGTGTTTTTACTCAAATTCCAAGCGAGAGAGCTCATTGGATGCAGAATTTAATTCTGCATCCAATGAGTACCCACACAGCATACTTTTGACAGACATCGCTACCCCAAAAATAATAAATACCTAAAAAAATGTGATGATGATGTCATCATCATGTTTTTTTAGGTATTTATTATTATTGGGGTAGCAGGGTCTATCAAAAGTATGCAGTGTGGGTACTCGTTGGATGCGGAATTAAATTCTACATCCAACAAGCCCNCACAGGGAGATATGTCGAAAATACGAACAAAAAAAGTAGTTTTCTTTTATGACAAATATGTCAATTCAACCATTATGGTTGACTTATTTTATTGAAATTATATTGGTTATTGAATTCCAACTAACAAAATTTATTGTTGGTGCGTTTTCTTATAAGGCCCATTTTAGACCCCAAATTTCCTCTAATGATAACAGCATATAACATAAAGCATTAAAACATGTTTATCTTATTTCATGTGTGCATTTTGACAAAAACATAAATATCAGACACACACAGAGGCAAGATATAATGTGGAAACCCATCCGGGAAAAACCACAAAGGTGCTCTTCATCTAGCATGAGAAACAGTTTAGCACCTTTGGTATATGCACTCAGCTTGCAGAATCTTCTTAAGATATTCCTTACAATTCATACATTCATCTCTTGTCTCATGCTTTCTGATTTTTGGATTGATCCTCTTCCTCCTCGATCACCCCACACACAAGTTGGGTTGGTGACTTTATAAGCTTTTATGCTTTTACACTTCTTGATTTCAACTATCGAGTGACTCTCAAATGTTAGTCGACATGATATCTTTCTATTTTAATACATCTTATTACATCTAAAAATAGGAACTATCAACTTGAATTACAATCATGATTTATTACTAAAAGAAATCTTTTATTATAACTATCTCTTTACCCAAAATAAGTCGAGATTTTCCTTTCGACTTTCTTTACTCCTCTTCTCTTGCAGCTCCTTCCGTCACAGCTTTTCCTCATCTTGCGACCAGAATATTCATGTTTTCCACCATTATTGTGGTTATCTTTTCCTAGGGAAAACAATCCAAAAGGAAAAATAGAACTTTGGTTGAATTGGATACATGTATGCTTTATTATAAAGGGTTACATAAAAGATTTTGGGTTGAAGTTATGTTGTGCTAACCATATTTTGAGCAGAGTCCCTACTAAAGCACTTTTGTAGGTTACTCCTAAAGAAAAATGGAGTGGAAGGAAACCCGATATTAATAACTTTAAGATATTTGGCAATGAATGTCGAGCCCATATTCCTGATAAAAAATGGAAAAAGTTAGATCTCAAATCACACAAATGTATTTTCATTTGTTATAGTTAGTATTCCAAAGCTTCTAGTTTATTTGATCCATCTACACAAGGTGTCATCATCTAACAAGATGTTCCATTCAATGCAGACTTTCCTCCACCTGAGTCTATTGAACCTCTTGTTACCTTCAATTTTTGTTCATCTTCTATTGCTCCTATATATGTTAACCTTTCCTCTAGTTATGTGCATAATCTAAATCCTATTTTCCCTTCTTCAATTGATCCATATGAATCTACTAAATATACTAGAGTGTTTCAAATGAATCCTCTTCTTGTTTGGGCTCACAAAATTCTTGCATCCATAGGTTTTGATATTGGTATTCCTTCTAATACTGGAGAAACTAGATCTAACTTTTCTCTCGTGACTAAATTCTTGGACACATATGATCCCTGCACATATGCTCATGCTAAATATACACCTTAATGAGAAAAAGAAATGACTAGAGAGTATGACTCATTAAGGAAGAACAAAACTTGGAATCTTGTAATTCCCCTTCCTCTTAGAAAGAATTTTGTTGGTTGTAAATGGATCTATAAAACAAAGTTTATTGTAGAAGGACAAATGGAAAAATATAAATCATGATTCTTAGCAAAAGGTTTTTCTCAACAAGAAGGTATAGATTATATTGAAACTATTTCTCTAGTTTCTAAAATGAGCACAATAAGAACCATACTTTCTCTTGTTGCATCTTATCAATGGTAAATACACCAAATAGATGTCAAGAGTGATTTTTTAAATGTTGATCTTCATGAAGAAATTTATATGCAACAATGTTGCCACCTAGTTTTATCATTGTTGAAACTTCAAGTTTGGTGTGCAAATTAAACAAGTTTTTATATGGTCTTAAACAGGCACTTTGAACTTGGTATGATAAAATTGATACTTCTTGAAGAATGGTTTCAAATAGTGTATATTTGATCCAAATATGTAAGTTAAGAACTTTGATGATGATGTCCTCATTGTTGTAATTTATGTGAATGACCTAATCCTTATTGGCAGCTAGCTTACATTTATACAGGAATTGAAGAATAATCTTAAGCATCAATTTCAAATGATATATTTAGGCCTATTGCACTGTTTTTTTAGGTCTTCATATTTGCAATATGACTGATGGCATATTCCTTTGTCGTCCTAAGAATGCTTCAGATTTACTGACACATTTTCATATGGGTGATTGTAAGCATTCACCAATGCCATTTCAATACAAAGTAAAGTTAACTATTGATTGTGATACTCATCTTGTTGATGCCACTCTATATCGTCATCTTGTGGGGAGTTTGATATATTGGACACACAATAGGATTGATCTCTATTTTTCCATTTGCATGGTCTCCAAGTTTATGAAAAATCCTCATGAAACCCATTGGAAGGAAACAAAGAGAATTCTCATATATGCATAGAGTACATTACATTATGGTGTTTTTAAATGGTGTTTTCATAGGTATACGTTTTTAAAATTTTGGAAATCCCATGTGAAAATTGTTGAGTTAAAAAAATTTGCATACAATGTTCCAATATTATAAAACTTATGGTGTTTTCTATTCTAACAGGGATAGGGTTTCACTTCTTGCTTATACAAATTAGATTGTGAAGGGGATAATTCAAATAGAAGGTCTACTGTAGAGTACATATTTCATCTTCATCCAGGTCTGATTTCATGTTCCATTAATAATTTGAGAACTCTTTCTCTTTCTTCTTGTGAAGCTGAGTAGAGGGAATCTAAGGAAGTAGATAAAGATGTAGTATGGATCCAAAATGTTCTTATAGAGCTTGGAATGGTTTAGAAATATTCTACTGAGTTAAGATGTGACAATGATAGTTCAATTCATCTTGCATATAATCTAATGTATCACTCCAATACCAAACACATTGGCCTTGATACTCTTTCCATTTGATATCTTATTGTGGATGGTATTTGTTTGGAGTATTATCCCATGGAACAAGCAACATATATCTTCACCAAATCCATAACAAAGGCAAAGTTTATACATCTTCGAAATTTGTTGGGAATGCATGAAGTTGTCATCAAGGGGGAATATTAATTTAATGCCATCTTCCTTCATGTGTGTTCCTTCTCCCTAGTCATCATTAAGGGAGAGTGTCGGAATGTGTAATGTTAATTTTGGAAGTGTAACGATGTCTAGTGTGATGTTGCAAGATAGTGAAATTCTTCTAACAAAGGAAAGAATTATTCTCTCTATCTTATGTAAAATGAGTTATCCTACATGCACCGCAGAGTAAAATTATCTTAATACCATTCATTATATAAGGAGGCGGAAAGTCATGTATTTCACATGTATTATGGGATATTATTCTTCCATACCTCTAATTATATAATAGAGGTGAAGGAGACCTTATGGGATCCTCTTACGTGATCCAACACTAATAGAAGGAGATACAATATTCAAAACAAGATGAATCCATAGCGGCATAAATCCAAGAACTACTTCAAAATTACAAGAAGGTATTTCAAGATCTTTCCATCATGAGTTACCACCAGAGAGGAGTATTGAACATATAATCGAAGTTAGAACAGTATCAAGTCCAGTTAAGGTTAAACCATATAGTTAACCCCATCACCATAAAACATAAATAGAAAGGTTAGTTCAATATTTGTTAAAGTGTGGTGTTATTATAAAGAGTAGAGGCCTATATGCATCTCCAATAGTACTAGTACAAAACAAAGACGGCTCATTCATATTGTGCATAGATTATTGATAATTAAACAAGATAGCAACCAAGAACAAATTTTCCATTTCGTTCATCGATGACATGTTGGACGAACTTCATGGAGAAATATGTTTTAAAATCTTGATTTGAGATCAGGGTATTATAATATCAGAGTCAAATGAGAAGATGTTGCTAAGACCTCTTTTCAAACCAATGAAGGACATTATGAATTTAGAGTGATGCCCTTTGGATTAACAAATGGCATTGCCACCTTCCAAGCAGTTATGAATGAATTGTCCCATCCCTACCTGAGGAAATTCACGTTAATATTTTTTAATGACATCCTTGTATACAGAAAGACATGGAAGAAACATCTGAAGCATCTAGAATAGATACTATCTCTCCTAGAAGAAAACCAACTCTATGCAAAAATGTCAAAATGTACATTTAGAAAACAAGAAGTAGAGTATCTTGGTCAAATTATTTCGAATGAAGGGGTTAAGGTAGATCCAAAGAAAATGAAAGTGATCAGTGAATGGCCCAAGCCAAAAAATATATCTAAGTTAAGATGATTTTTAGGGTTGGCGGGTTACTATCAAATATTCATCAAGAACTATGCTCATTTAACTACTCCCCTATCAAACCTCCTAAAGAAGAATTCCTTTCAATGGAATGAGGAAGCATAAAGGTGTTTTGAGGCATTGGGAAACATTATGTCACAAATATTGTATTGGAAACACTGGACTTCTCAAACCATTTGTAATTGAATGTGATGCCTCGTGTTTTGGAATAGAAGCAATCTTTATGCAATAAACATGAATGTGACCTCTATCCTTCCTTCACTCTTAGTCAATACACATGAATAAACATATTTAATCATATCGTGCCTCATACACATAGTCCATACACGTGACTTATCAGGGCTATGGTAGGGTCTTCCTCCTCTATCCATTGGTCAATACACATTACCCCTTTGGGATAATGTTTTCAAAATGTTTGCTCGGTATTGAAACCATGAAGAACATCAACAAGATTATGATATTTCATGAAAATACAAAGGAGTGCAATTTTTTGTACTATTGATAATGATTCCCAAATGGCTAGATGAAATTCGAACAAAGTAAGCCAAGAACCCAAATACTTGATCCATAATTAATGGTGTGAATCAATACCCCAAATTTGAGTGGAAGAATGGCATCTAATCGTATAAAGGTAGAATTTAAAGTCCCAACTCAAGTTTTAAATCTAAGGTGCTTAAAGAATCCCATGACTGTGCAGCTGCAGGACATGTAGGGTTTTTCAAAACTTACTATAACACAAGGAAATCATTTTTTTGAAAGGAGATGAATGCGTATATTAAAAAATATGTAGTAGAATGTGAAATTTTTGAAAGAAACAAAAGTGAAAATGTCTTAACCCATGGGATACTCTACTACACACCTCTAATCAGAAATGAGAAGAAATCTCAATGGAATTCATTGAAGGACTACCCATGCCATAAGGGAAGGATAAAATATTGGTAGTGGTAGATAGAGTAACCAAGTATGCACATTTTATTGGAGTAAGAAAAAATGATTATGCAAAACAAACAACTGAAGTTTTCTGTAAAAATGTCTACAAGTCACATTGGATCTCAAAGTTTTTTGTCAATGATAGAGATGCCATGTACAAAAGGAAACGTTCGAAGAGAATTTTGCAAGAAAATTGGGACGTCACTTAATATGATCTCATCTTACCACTCCCAAATAGATGGTCAAATAGAAATTATCAATAAATGTTTGGAAACCTACCTTCGTTGTTTTGTAATAGACAATGAAGATAAATGGTTCCAATGGTTGCATCTTACTGAATGGTGGTATAATTCTAAATATCATACATCTCCTAGAATGACACCATTCCAAGCTCTTTATGGATATAAACCACCGAAATGGAAATATGTAGCCAGAAGTCAAGCAAAATTTGCACCGGTAAATGATCATTTCCAAGGAAATCATAAAGATGTTCAATTATTCAAGGAAAACCTAAGGGTCGCCAGGAATCGCATGAAGCAACAATCCTACCAACACCAAAGATAATGAGAGTTCAAAATCAAAGATTGATTATATTAATATTCCATCCCTATAAACAATTATCTCTTAAACAACAAGGGAAAAATAAATTAGCTCCGAAGTTTTATCGACCATATCGAATCAACAGAAAAATTATCCACGTAGCATATGGATTAGAGTTACTGGGTAATAGTAGTATACATGATGTTATTCATGTAACATGCCTAAAAAAATGTTAGTACAACATCAAAAATTGCAAACAATGCTTCTTATGTTGGATGATGAAGGACAAATCATTATGGAGCCATAAGCTATTATTGCCACTAGAGAGCAGAGATTGCATTTTTAAGCAATCAAGGAGTTTCTTATTAAATGGAAAAATATTCATGAAGAAGGCACGACTTGGAGCTCGGAAAATTTCTGATAGTTGCATCCCTCATTACCATTGCTTTGAGGACAAAACAAATTTTAAAGGAAGGGAAATTGTACATATTAAAATTAATAATAAATAAAACAAAAATATTAATTAATAAATTAGTTTATAAGACTTAAAAATTGTGACGTTTGATGAATCGATATCCAAAAAAATATTTATTTGGATTCGATCTTAAATTGTAATCATCTTCTGTCTCTCTCACACACATTTCAATTATAAAGCATTGCTTTTAACAAAAAGCATTGCTTTGTTTCCCTTAATTTGTTTGAATTATCCATGTAATTGTCACGATGATGGCATTTCAATTCCGACTTCAATATAATTTTCTAGTTTATGGAAATTATATCAAGAAGATAAAACACATAAGTGCAAATCTGGAACAAATCATTGTTAATAAAAATAAACAAGGAGCCGAAAGAAATCCAAAACAAGATACACGCAATAGGCACTAGAGATCATTCACAACCAAATAGTCACTAGCATGTATAACAATCATACGGAATGTAAAACCCAAAATCAAATTTTTAGTGTTTTGTTATCCACATGTACTTTTCTAGTCATTGGTATCTTTATCTTTATATCCAGTACATTGGCACTCCTACAACCCAAAATCAATTTTTTAGTGTTTTGGTATCTACATGTACATTTCTATTCGTTGGTATCTTTATCTTTATATCTATCAGGAGTACATTGGCACTCCTACAGTATTAACCTATTTTTTTAATCATTGGTAAACATTATTAAAATTACATAATATTTTCAAATGTGAAACTCAATTGCTTCTCTCAAAAACTTACTTGCTCTACTATAGAAAAACACTCTTTAAGCCATCTCGATCTGCTATATGATATAGACTGCCAATAATTGCTACATTTTCACCAAAAGAATGGGTACAAACACCACAACACACATATATTTCCAATTGTTATTTGATTGAGTAATGATCCTCGATGTAGATTTATCAAGACATCGATGTCAGTAAAGGAATTTTATTGGACATGGCTTGGCTCGGCTTGGCTTGGCTTGGCTTATTAGGATCTCATCCTTCTTTTTCGAGATTTTATAGAAATATTTTGATGGGTATAAAAATCAATGTTGTGTTGTTCTATAGCAGTTTATAGTGTTTATGGTGATCTTAAAAGGAAAAGGAAAAAGGAGTGAATGATGAGAGAATAAAGAGTGTGCACAGAAGGAGTGAATAAGGTGAATTCTCTGTGTTTGAAATTTCGATCAAGTTGAATAAAGAGCAGAGGATTATATTTCGTGTGTTTTGATGGATTCCTGGTTTTATATAAATATGTAGAGATATGAATTCATTCGGCATTCACTCGCTATAATTATGTGTACAAATTCTTTAGTTTCTGAATTGCAGAGAAATCGATCCTTTCAGTGATCAATTTGGAAAGCTACGAAGAAAGATCTCAGAGAAGATCGAACGGAGAAGAAAGATCGCGGCGGAAATCAACAATTACAATCTGTTCTGCATTTGGAGATAGATCAATGACCAAGAAATAATCCGCAAGAATCGACGATGACGAAGACTTCAAAACTACAGAAATCGGGAAACATGGAAATTGCAAGAACTCATTTTTCGATAAGTCAAGTTCACAACCTGCATGTGGGATAGACTGTTGCAGCACAATTAATTGTGGAAGTTCATTTAAAAAAAAAATATTTGTAAAGCCGCATCCCTCAATCTGCAGTGTTGCAGAAAAGGGGTGTTGCGGGAAACGACTTGTGGAACGACGTTTGTGGAAAAGCTGAGTTGTGGAAAGGTGGAGATTGTAGAAGAACGATCTTGCGAAAGGGAAAGATACCTGAGTTAAGGTTTGTGGAAAGAAGATTTCAATAAGGAATTCAGTCTGTTAGTATAATTCTTGGATCTAGTTGGTCTTTGAGGCAATCAGTTTTGGTATCAAAGCAGGACAAAGATTCTACATAGTAGCTTAGTTGATTAGTTGAGTCTGTGAATAAAGATGCTGCCAAGAAGGGGACGCATACATGGAGTTCCTCTAGGACGTGGTCGAGGAAGACAACCTGCAGAAACAGAGATGGAAAGAAACATGAGAATACTGAAAGAAAGGTTAGAAGCTATGGAAAGAAAGAACCATTCAGACAATTCAAGTGACAATGATGAATAAGTCGAATCAGAATCCTCTGAGGAAGAAGAAGATCCTGGTGAAGTTAAAAGCTTGAAGATGTTGATGAAAACTAGTCATAGACCAAGAATAGAAATACCTATGTATTCAGGTAACTTAAATGTTGAAGAACTCATGGATTGGATTAATACTCTGAGTAAATACTTTGATTTTGAAGAGATGTAAGACAAGAAGAAAGTAAGATATGCAGCTACCAGATTGAAGGGACATGAAGCTATCTGGTGGGAAGAGCTCAAGATCCACCGAGAAAGAAGAGGTAAGAAAAAAATTAACTCTTGGGATAAGATGTTGTATAAGATTAAAAGTCAATTTATTCCTAAGGACTATCAATTAAATCTTCTTAGACAAGACAATACAAGACTTTTGCTCTGGTGAGTAATTTTTATTTTTAGCCAAAGATGCAGCATGGTGTGAAGAAATTTGTTGAAGGATGTAGAGTCTATCAACATGCAAAAGGGAGAAGTCAGAACACAGGATTGTAATATTACCTATTCCAGCTAGGCCTTGGGATTCAATAAGCATGGATTTTGTTTTAGGTTTACCTAAAACTCATAGAGGACATGATTCAATTTATGTTGTACTAGATAGATTTTCCAAAATGGCTCATTTCATTGCATGCAAAAAGACTAATGATGCAATAAACATTGCTAATCTATTCTTTTTAGAAATTGTAAAGTTGCATGGTTTGCCTTTGAGTATTGTGCCTGACAGAGATACAAAAATTGTTGGTCATTTTTGGAGAACTCTATGGAAGAAATTAGGGACTAATCTTAGTTTTAGTTCAGATTATCACCCTCAGACTGATGGACAGACTGAAGTGGTAAATAGGAGCTTGGGAAATATACTAAGAAGTCTGGTGTATGAACATCCAAAACAATGGGACTTAGCTTTAGCTCGGGCTGAGTTCGCATACAATGATTCAGCCAATAGAAGTACAGGTATGAGTCCTTTTCAAATTGTCTATGGGATGCATCCAATAGGTGTATATGAACTTAGATATTTGGGAAAACAGGAAAAGAGAAGTGCAGAGGATGAAGACTTTGTAGTTAGTATGCATGAGCTACAAGAAAACATCAAGAAGAGATTACAAGAAAGTGCAGAAAAGTATAAACAAAGAGCAGACCTAAAGAGGAGAGAAGTGAATTTTCAGATTGGAGATTTAGTAATGGCCTATCTTAAAAAGGAAAGGTTCCCTAAAGGAACTTATAATAAGTTGAAGCTTAAAAAGATTGGACCTTGTAAATTTTTAAGGAAGTTTTCTGCAAATGCTTATGAAATTGAACTTCCTTCTGATCTTTAGATTTGTATCCTTTTAGAGATGCAGGTATCCAACCAGATGGTGTAACTTCAGATAAAGATGATCCAGCTATAGATTGGCAAGGACAAATTCCACAAAAAGAAAAACCTCAGATTGAATCCATCCTTGACAAAAGAATCTTAAGGAAGACCAGGAACAAAACCTTCTTTCAATATCTGGTCAAATGGAGAAATCAGCCTACTGAAGATACAGCCTAGATAATAGAGCAAGAAATTTCCAAGTACAATGTACTGCCTAAAGACTTAATGAAAAATTATTTTCTTCCCCAGGAGTATGATGCATGAGCATCCAGCTCGAAGTTCATTGAATAATGAATCAGCTTAGCATCCGACTCGAAGTTCATTTACTAATGAGTCAGCTTGCCTTGTAATCAAGTTCTAGCTGGATAGGGTTCGATGACAAGTAGATAGAATTAGTTTTAAATTTGTAATAAGTGGCAATTTTGCCTTTGTTTTCCTTGATCCCTGCGTGGATTTCTCAAGGATTGATCTTTGTCGATAAGTTTTTCTTTTATTAGGTTCGCAGTTCCAACTTAGTCAGATCTGACAGGTTTTCTGAGTGTTATAAATGAATTTGAGTGTAATAGGTCTAGGGAGAGAGGGGGGGGGAGAAGGAAAAGGAAAAAGGAGTGAAAGATGAGAAAATAAAGAGTGTGCACGGAAGGAGTGAATAAGTTGAATTCTATGTGTTTGAAATTCCGATCAAGTTGAATAAAGAACAAATGATTACATTCCGTGTGTGTTTTGATGGATTCATTTGGCATTCACTCCATATAATTCTGTGTACAAATTCTTTAGTTTTTGAATTGTAGAGAAATTGATCCTTTCAGTGATCAATTTGGCAAGCTACGAAGAAAGATCTCAGAGAAGATCGAACGACGAAGAAAGATAATGATGGAAATCAACGGTTACAATCTGTTTCGCATCTGGAGACAGATCAACGACTGAGAACTAATCCGCAAGAATCGACGGTGCGGAAGACTTCAAAATTGCGGAAATCAGGAAACATGGAAATTGCGGGAACTCAGTTTTCGATAAGTCAAGTTCTGCAACCCGCATGCGGGATAGATTGTTGCGGCCGCAATTAATTGCGGAAGTTCATTTAAAAAAATAAAAGTTGTAAAGTCGCATCCCGCAATCCACAATGTTGTGGAAAAGGGATGTTGCGGGAAATGTCTTGTGGAATGATGTTTGTGGTAAAGCTGAGTTGCGGAAAGGTGAAGATTGTGAAAAGATGGAGATTGTAGAAGAACGATCTTGCGAAAGGGAAAGATACCTAAGTTAAGGTTTGCAAAAAGAAGATCTCAATAAGGAATTCAGCCTGTTAATAGAAATCTTGGATCTAGTTAGCCTTTGAAGCCATCAATTGGAGAGTGTTTCGCTATGTGTAATATAAATTTTGTATAAAAATAAAAATAATATAAATACATCCCAGAATATTGTGGAAAGTAGCCTGAAGCTAATAGCCATGATCTGTTTCAAAATTGTGCAATTAAACAAACGAGAATCAATTGGAATATTCGATTACACCATTGGATTTTACTTAATAAAAGACAGCAAAGTTACACTTATTCTAAGATTTCACCGAGAGGCATACAATGTATGTATCGCCATATGAAATTTGTTGCCATTTTGAGGTCAATCCGTGACCAAATAAAAACACGTATATTCAAACCCAAATTGGTTTCTTTTATATTCAAAGTCATATTGGTTTCATTTATATTATTATCTTTTAGCAAGTTGTTTTCTTTGTTTTCGTAAAGTATACTTGACTTATGTGTATAGAAATTTGTAGTGATGTTGAATTTGAAATGGTGAAATATGTGGAAATATAGCTAAAACAGTAAGTGTTTATATATGGAAGTTACTATTTATTGCGCCGAGAGGCGCTCTACAGCCCAGTATGGGGTAGATCTTGTAACGTTACGTAACGTTGAAGCGTTACGTAACATTGTAACGTTACGTAACGTTGTATAGATGTCCGCTATAAAAAACATAATGTTATGTCGGCTATAAAAAAAATAGAAAAAAAAATTATAAGTAACGTTACATAATGTTATGTCGGCTAAAAAAAATAGAAAATTAGAAGAAAAAAAACAACAACTATATAAATAGCAAGAAGTATCACAAACTACATCATAGCTATACCTTGATCCAGCAACAGCAACAACCGCAACAACAACAACCACTGCGACAGCAACAATAAACCCAGGTAAGAATTTTAAATTTGCTAATCGACAATCAATTCAGATATTCTTTAGATATTCTGTGGCTGATATCCATGTTCAAATTATTTTCATATTCTATGGCTGATAGTGTTCACTTTCTCCAATCTGCCTTCTCTGATACCATCTGTGTCTGTGCAGTTGTCATTTGAAACCTATGTGATTAAACTCGCGATTACATCCACTGCAAACACCCTATGTGATTAAACTCGCGATTACATCCACTGCAAACACCAGAATGTAAGCCGGATCTGCATATTGTAAGCCGGATCTTGCATAAACTTCGACCAAATTATTGATATCATTATGACTGCAATTAGCATCAGACATTTCACTCTTAATCACTATCTGCTTAAGCCCTGAATATGAAGTGTTGCCGCAGCTGCTGGGGCTATCACGGTACGGTGCATTTTTTATATTAATGCACCGGTAGACACAGGTTTCTGAATTCGGTTGTAAAAGACTTGCACCAGAAACATAGGTAGCTTCAGCTTCTTTTGGGATGGTCAGTGTTCCAAGCCAATCGTGCGGAGCACTGATTCTTTTGAGCAATCTATATTTCCCTGCCTTCTTACAAGAACAGAACTCCTCTGTCGACATCCTAAACGAAGGCTCCAATATTTGGACACCTTTAAATCTCCGGTATTTCTTGCACTGATCTAACTTTTCTCGCATACTGAATGAGCAGCTGGTCTGCTCTCTTTTGACCATTGTTAGCAGATCAAAACCTGGATGTTCTTTTATTCCAGAGAATGAATATAGACGTGACGGAAACAAAAAAAATATTCGGTAGAGATAAGTTCCTCGAATTTATAAGAGTTCTGAGAGCATGCGAGCTATATGAGGGGACTCGCCAATTGAAATCCATTCTTTAAAGCACAGAAGCGGAAGATGAATGCAAGAAATTGCTATTTTCTCTCTAGGGTTTAGGGTTACCAAGGCTTTGTTCATCCAATCCCCTGGATTTGGGATTGTTATTTTTATGTTAATAAATATTTGAATATTATTTTAAAATTTGAGATTTTTTTTTAGGTAAATCAACAAGATTAACATAGAAGGTAAATACATTTTATTAAGATTTAGATAAACTTTAATTAAGCAGTAATTAGTTTTATATTAGTTTTTTTTATTTTTTATTTTTCATTTTTTATTAAATAGTATTTATTTTTCATTTTTTTATTAAATAGTATTTGTTTTAATTAGTTTACTGTTTATGTCATATCATAAATAAATACATATAATAATTTAATAAATAAATTAATATTATTTTGATATAAACTTATATCATTTCAAAATTTTGAAAATCAATTATTTTCACAAAACTAAATGTTTAACTACGGCTATTCTATAAACTAGTCGTCATAATAATAAAAAGAATTAAGTTAAATTTATTTAGTTAAAAAGTGAAACTGAAATCATTACATGAGTATAACAACATAATAGTTAAAACCATACATCGTCACTAAATTCTAAACTTAGGGATCTAGGCGTTCTCATGGCGGGGTTTACACAAAGACCACTCACAGATGGAGGCGTTCATAAAAGGTTGAAAGTTTCAAGGTTCGGGATTACCGGTAATAATAAAAGATTTGAGAAGTGCCCTTTTTCGCATCTAAAAAAGAATCAAATAGGTTGGACCTTATGACACATAAGCTTTGGTGCCTTGGGGAGGTGGCAAAGTTTAAAGCTCGAGCGACAAAAACCAAACCTGGCGTAAGATAGAAAGGTTTTGTCAATGACATTTCTCTATATGCTAAATGAGACCACATACTATTATTAATTTATAAATAATCCCCACACAACATTATTAATTTATAAATAAGTGAGTCAATTGGAGTTGTACACAAAGCGAATTTATAAAAGGAAAAGGTAATAATAATCCCCATGCTTCGAAACACCCAGGGTAAAAGTAAAATAGAAAGAAAGATTTTTTCAACCAGACATTTACCCTTTTTACTTCCAGCGGGTAAGCTGATTTTTAGTGATCGGGTAAAAGTAAAAGAGAATAAATATGTTTTATACAATATTTTTATTTTTATTTTTTATCGGATATTATGGAATTTTGTATTTAATCTTAGATGTTGTTTAAATATGAACTATTAGTTCTTATTTAATGGTTAATCCAAGGGTTTATATCTAGACAACGACATTATTAAATGCATTGTTGTTATGGTGTGCTAGCCATTCATTAACCGTTATCTCATTTAGCAAGATCCAACTTTGAACTATAATTTCGATTTCAACTCAAACAAAAATTTCACTAGCTTTAAATTTTAAATTTTAATAGCCTCATTTTCATTCAATCAATTCTCTCCCTTTCACTATTCCTACTTTAATGAGTTTGACCTTGTTACTTTTGTTATAAGTGATTAAGAGTGAATGCTATTTTTTATTTTTTCTTGAGTAGTTTGGTAGTTTGGCTAAGCCTCCTTAGTTAGATCCCTAAGAGATTGAACCATTGTTGAACCCTAGACATATATCAATGAGATATAGCACCCAATAACTCATTTTCCTCAAGATGCTAGAAACCCTCGTCTCTATAAACTATGAGTGAAATTTCTACATTATTTCATCCAAAAGGAATTTGGAAATTATGTTAGAGTATCCGGTGCAGTAACCATATTATATATGGGTCACGAGTGAAATTCCTACATCTTTGAATCCAAAAAGGAATTTCAGAATTCTCTTAGTGCACTAATATTCAAAAGACGAATTATGTCATTGAAGTAAATCATACCATAAATATCTTTCTTGGTTATACTCTTTAATGATGAAAAAATCTGTGGTCTGAATAACACAAGCCTCATGCAATTTGTTGGCATCCTCCTTAAGGTTAATCGTTAGATGTTGCATACATTTTGAATTATTATTCAAAGCTTGAAAATATTTTGTCACCACCATTAGATTCTCCCATGGTAGGTTCCACACACACCACTTTTCCTTTCTTCAATTTCGTCAAAGTTTGATGGTGGAATTTTAAAAGGGTTATAGCGTACCATAGATTCACTAGAAATATGCCATATAAAATCCTTAAAACTGCTCTCTTCAAAGGCATTGATCTAGTTACAATCTCACCCTATCAAAAGCCATGTATTTTGCAAGACGCATAACCATCATTGGAAACCTTAAAAAAGAGAGTTTCAAATGGCCATATCTCCTTCGTCCAAAATTTGACTACATTTTTTGTCTTGAAATCACATATTTTTTTAGAAATTCGTAAAATAGAAAGTGAAAAGAAATGTTATTTGTTTTCTCTCTCTAGAAAGTGATATGATATTAATTGTAATGCAACTTAGATCTGAAAATGTTATTTCACACACAATATATTAGAGATTATACATGCTATATTAATATGAAAACCCTTACTGTAGCAAAACACCTTATACTTGATCATTTTATGGAAGAATCCATTCTTTTTCACTTGTTTCTTCAAGGGGGTAACTTCCTGTGAGCTAGGCTCCACATACAATTTTCTTCCACACTCTCTTAAGGAGGGTTTCATTCTTATTGTGTTTTTGTGTAGCTATTATTACTTCAGCACATGAATTTCAGTGTATATTTAATTGCTTAAAAAAATTAGTGTATATATAATGATTGTCATTTTCTATACAGACTCTGACCTAAAAAAGGAAGATGCTATGAAACAAACAAGAGAGGGACAAAAAATACAAAACGTCGAACGTCAAGAAGCATATCAAGGAAGAAAATCTAATGAAATGACATCAGAAGAAGGAGAAGAACAAAATAAAGAACATACATCCCAGCAAACAGAATATCGAATAAGAAAATTGGATGGATTGACAGCACAACAAAGAGAAGAACAAAGAAAACGAAACGCTGATCGATAAAGAGCATATCGACAGAGAAATTCGAAGCAATTGGAAGAAGCAATGATCACGATGTGAACTCTATTTTCATTTATTTAATCCTTAAAAAATTATTCTCTCTATTTTCCAGTTTAACAATTTATTCAATCCTTATTACTTATTATTTACATTGAGATAAACCTCACAAATCTATCTGTGTTTTCAACTTAACATGTTCCTTACAATGTTGATCAAACTCCAGTTTTGTGCACGTTTTGTGTCACCGCCCATGACTGAAACCAGCCTAGATCCAAATCCTAGGCTCTATCAAGCGCCGAGAGGGATCAAATCTCCCGAGGTGCAAACCTCTTCTCAAGTATTGCACTCAAGGAGGTTTGCACCACGGAAGATTTGATCCCTCTCGGCGCTTGATAGAGCCTAGGATTTGGATCTAGGCTGGTTTAACTAATTTGTGTATACAAAGTTTATTAGTTAAGGGTAACAAAAGCATAAATGGTTAAGAACCTATGTTATTTATATGAAGGCTATAGGTTCAAAAATAGTAGGGAGTAACAAGGTAGTGGGTAAGTTTGGTTTTTGTTTTTAATTTTTGTTTTTTCTGTTTGAAATATTTAAATTAACTTTATAATTAGAGTTGTGTTATTCTAGCATTATATGAAATACAATGATTATGTTAATTATTATTTCATAATAAAATATAAGTCATATTTTTTCTTTCTTAAAATATGATATGTCATTATATACCTTGAATTCTTATAGATAAATATAAGATTAATACCCATGAGATAAGATATATGTTTTTGTCACAATTAAGATTTGGTTCTCAAATTTGGTCGTGGGAGTTGCAAAATATAATTGACAACTATGCCATATATAAAAGAAGTCATGTTGTACTTGTCTTGAATCAATCTAAAGATAGACGAGATTCTACCATTATGTTCACATTTAAGAGATGCATAAAATTCCAAAAATAGATTATTTGTATCTTGAAGACACCATAGAAGAAGTCATGTTGTACTTGTCTTGAATCAATCTAAAGATAGATGAGATTCTACCATTATGTTCACATTTAAGAGATGCATAAAATGCCAAAAATAGATTATTTGTATCTTGAAGACACCATAGGTCACTTACAGTACATCATTTCATGATAACCTTTTTTGAGGTCAACTTGGATTGATAAAATCCATGTGTTAAGATGGATTTTTTCATGATATTTCTTACGTTATGAGAAATCTGGTAACATTGTTTATATATTCATGCATACTCATGGATTTGACTTTGTTAATGAATCGTGGTAAGAAGGTTCATAACGTTTCATTGTTCTACATATGTTGTGCATTTAGATGCTTATCATATTCATGATGTTATGATATCTTAAGAGAATTTACCGTATTTAACATGTATTTATGTTGATGTAATGTTTCCAATGGCATGTCATGATATCATGTTGTATCTTTGATAGAGATATGATGAAGTGATATTATTTAGGATGATAATGCATGATATGATGTGGATTCATTTATGTTGGGTATGTGTTATATTCTTTGCATGTGTGTGTGTTGGGGGTGCGGCTATTTAATCCAAGTTAACATGTTAGGGTTTTTGGATGTTGCACAATACATATATTTTGTACTGTGAGCGATTCATAATGAGAATAAGAAAATAAGAGGTGTGGCTCCAAATTTTGTTAGTTTTCCCGGTCAAGGGTTTCCAAGGTAAGTTTTTGCGTATTATATGTGAATGTTGTGGTGTAATATATATTATGCTTAAAATAATATGTATGCTTTGCTTCTTTGCACAAGTTTAAAACTTACACTTTATAATATTTCCAAATAATATCTCATTAATGATATGATGATATCTTGTATTGAGTTGTTCTTATGATTGCATGTGGTAGCATGCAGATCTTTATTTTTCTAGATGTCATGATGACAATGAGATAACATGATGTTATGTTTTCATGATGGCATCCAGAAGAATGAGGTTCTATGATGTTTATAATGATAAGGTTATGATATAATGATGACTAACGATTTTCTATATGTTAAAAGTGGAAGTTGTTTTAGACAATCCACTCATTGGCCTGGAGGCTAATTCGTTCTAGGATTTTGTGGGAGCTCGTAACCATGAATTCGAATGATTACAAGTAATACATTATGGGTTGGGGAAAACTCAACCAATAAACTTATGCTAGTAGTTCTTTTACCTACTCGGTATACCGAAATTCCATGGCTAGAGTTATACTCTCTAGTGGGAGACATATGGAGAAGCACTTTTGATGCCTTGGGCTGGTTACCTTTAGGGAGGATATGGAGGAAGTTGGGCCAGCCTTTTGAGATGCCCAAAGGGTAAATACTAGAAATGAAAAAAAAAACATGTTAAAATATGAAAGAATATGAGAATTTTTTTTAAATTCGTGATTGTAAATAATATACCTCTGGATCTAGTAAATGGTCGTATCTTAAGCAAATGAAAACCTTTTCATTGAAATGAAAAATGTTTCCAACAAAAAGAAGTGATTCAAACGCAATGGAACACCACTCTTACCCCAAAAATGCACAAAAATATCATAAACTAGAAATTCTTTGTTGCATACGACAACACCAATTGAAGATCTCGATAACCAACAAAAAAAACTTCATAAGAGCTATGGTACCATGTTCAAATAACACAAAATATTTTCAAAAGATTGAACACTTTGAGTAACCGCTCACACAAAAATATTATGGATCAACACACCATATTTTTATGTGGTGAAAACCCTCAAAGGGGGAAACACTCCACGACGCCATCCAAATAGCCACTTGAGGTAATATATTATGCAAAAGACAAAAATGATACACATGACTTCCTCACAATCGATCATCAAAGAAATGACCCTCTATTATCTTTAATAGAGATCATGGACCAATAAGGTGTTAAGCCATGAATCAATAGTTGTTAAGATCGAGGTGAGGATGAACCGTCATATCACTCTATGTCTAGAACATATCATGACCATTGGATTGCATAAGTATAAATGCATACTAAAGAAACACAATTTACCTAAAGACGCATTATACCAAGTTGATATTAATTAACTCCTAAGTGTATTAATATCCTAACAAACACCCTTTTATCACTATATATTGAATCAATTTAATTTTTACCATAACAACTATAAAGTAATTGTAAGATCACTATGTTTCTAAGTTTATGATTAAATTGTTTTTGTACAATAAAATTGTAATACAATCATATTTACCTTCTTTTTTCAATTAGAACTATATCAATGTTATTTTTATCTTCATTCTTTTCTTGTGATACAATTTAGTAATACAATATTGTTCAAGAAAACATAAATCATAATATTGGAATCTAGTTACATTGATACTATATTTTTAAACTAATGTGTATATGTGTATTTAGGAACTAAATTTTTTATTATTTCTTTTCTTACATACATGCATAGATGAACTCAACTTTAAAAAATTACTAAACTAAATCCATCCTTTTCATTTTCTTATTGTTGTATTCATGAAAAACTAATTAGTTAAACAAAGAGTTTTCTTACAGTAGTACTACTTTTACCAACCCTTAAGTTTATTTAGGAAAAAAACAAGATAATGAGTAATACATTGACACATGAATGAATGACACCACATAAATATGTGTGTGTGTGCACATGAGAGAGAGAGATGGACAAGAAGGATTCTATTAATATGAATTGTTACATGCAATGAGTCCGATTTTAAGACATATTCTTCTCAACCTTAAATCTCTCCCTATTTTATTTTTATAATATGTCTTCTTGACGAAGTCAACTTTGATTAAGATTGACTCCGTAATCTACATCCCAATCATGTTCTCTTTTATATTTAAAAAAAAAATGATCATATGAATTTTACATCCATACTTGACTATAAGTCCCCCTAATATTTGGATCAAATCCACACAATTTCCCTCTACCTTCGACATCACAAGTTTTCATAGACATAACTTCAGTAGTCTTCCACTTAACACAAAATATTTATACTCTATTTGCAACAAATTATGTTACAAGTTTCTTTATCTTTCCCAAGATTGCAAATCATCCTTCATAGATAAATCATTAGCTTTCTTCAATCCTCTACATATTGGCGTGCATCTTGATCATCATCGCATCATGTTCTTCTCTTCTTCTTATGTTGTCATTTCTTTTTCTTCGCTAACATCTCTCACATCCCAAAGAGGTAACCAATTTTGATACCACATAGGATAGAGTGGGAGGAGACCTCTTTTGGAAGTCAAATCCACATAGTGAAAGTACACATATACATAATGACAAAAATTATACCATCAACAATACTCATCTACACATATACACAATTATTAAATGTGGAAACGTAAAGGAAAACCCACCATTTAAACTCTCGAACTCTCTTTCTCTTACATTCATTCCATAGACATGATGAACTCTATTAATGTTTGACAAAAATTGGAGATGCTTGAACTTTAAAACTTTTATTGATCAATTCCAGCAAATATGATTCTCATAAATTGGCCACATATATATCATCCATATATAAATCTCATATATAAAACAATCAACCATAAGAGACAAGATATACCCCTGGAAAACCCTCGAAACACGGAGGATAAAAAACCCAACACTTCTTTGAGTATGATAGATATATTTGTAGAGAATGGTTTACAACACATAAGCATATTTCTCGATAAGAGGTATCACCACAGTAGTAGAGAAGAGAGATCCAATGTAACCCTCCAAATACAATTGTATACACCTGTACTGAACTTGCCATATGCCTAGCATATTAATAACAAGACAAAAAACCTAGCATGAAGAAGGTAGCACATAGGAGGCTCAGTAAACACACTAAGAGCGCCACATAGTGCATTCACAAGGAGGATCCAACTAGAACTTCCTCCATTCAAACATTAGTGCCCTTCCTTTCCTCGATTAGCTTTAACCGAATGTTCATTGTCTTGAATTGAAAGTGAACTAACTTGAACCAAATGTTAATTGACTTGAACTAAATGTTAACTAAATTGAACTGAATGTTAACTTACTTGAACTAAATGTTAATTGACTTGTACTGAATGTTAACTTACTTGAACTAAATGTTAACTAATTGAACTAATTGTTCACTGACTTGAACTGAAAGTGAACTGAATGAAATGGATCTTTAACTAATTGTTGATCACTTAGTTAACAAGCTAACTTAGGTGTCATGAGTGCTTCACTCTAGTGTCATCAATGCACAATTTCTATTATTAAATTTTGAATGGATCCCTTTATTAACCGATGCATGTTGATTAATGAACATTAAGATATTCTTTACTTAACTTATTACATTCATTAACGTTAGAATAGTAGAGTCAAGCTAAACTAGTTAACCTATTTAAGAAACCAACAACATATCATAAAAGATAAGAACAGGAAAAGAAAAGGAAAAGAGAACACCGATATACGTGGTTCACCCTAATGGGTTACATCCATGGGAAGGTAGTCTTCTATTATCTCTAGAATGTGTTCTCCAATCTTACAAGAGAGCAAAGAACAAATACCCCAAAGAATATAGATGATGTACAACAGTGTCACAATAGTACCACTACTACATCAATAATACATGATGTGTAGAGACTTACTTGACCCTATTATATACTAAGAGATGAGGAGGAATTACTATCACATATTGCATGTGGGATAATATAATTCTCCAAAATAACATCTCTTAATACAATATCATGGACAAATACTCTACACAAGTAAATACAACACCATATAACTATGGGTTAAATGTATTACTCTTTTACATAAGATTGTAGACAACTTCCGACATAATACAAAGACATTATTACCTTCCAAGGAATATAATATATTCCAACATGTAATAGTTCAACTGATGCATTGATTGAGGCATTCATATTTAATTGAATCTTTATAAGTTGAGTTCACTCAAACATTTGCATGGGCAATTTGAATTCTCTTTCTCTATGCTTTATCTCATTATCATTAAATAATTAATGCATGGTCCATATGTGTATTATTTATCCATCTTATCATATCATACTCAGAATAATTATTCCATACATATTGATGATCATATATATTACATCGAGCCATATAGTCATATGCTAAAATAATTCACTCTAGGGGTAGCTAATCCCTAAAGGATACTTATAGCACTTAGTGACCATGACTAGCAATATATCACATAGTATAACCACCTCAACAAATGGAGGTCCATAGTATTGATACAACACAAGACTTCAATATTGATATAACACAAGATCATCTCCACAATTGGAGATCCATTCTCATTAGTTACCTTCTATGAGAATACTTGACTTGATATTACTCACAAGTCTAGTCTTCATATTACTCACAAGACTCAACTTGATATCACTCACAAGATTTACAATACAACATCACCACCTCAAGCATATGAGGATACATAGGACTTGATATGACTCACAAGTCCGACTTGATATTAATCACAAGTCCGGAAAATGACTCCTGATGATGTACAATCAACACTCCCTCTTGGTGAGGGAGACATTCTCTGCTTTACTAGGAATTTCCTGCATACCAAGCTTTATCTTGAAAGTATGTCATTAACAACCATTTGCACAAAAATTTGCAATCTTCTCATCAGTATCTATGTACTAAAATTTTATTGTACATGACCACGACTTCGATGAAGTAAGACTTCATCTCAATGTGTTATATCATAACACATAGGGTTTTTTAGAATGTTGGAGTATTAACACCTAATACCTATAGATTCAAGTATTTCACCCTAGTAGGTAGCTTCCCAAGCTATACTACTTCTCAACAAGTAGTATTATATGCAAAACACCTTTTGATTTTGTAGTGCTCTCTGACATACACCTTGCTTATGTAGTACTAGCCGCAATACACTCAACTTTTGTAGTACTATCTGCAATACACATAACTAATCCCAAGATATATAATAGGTCTACTATGTATCAAAATAAAATAAAAAACCCATTCTAATATACTTCAAAGGAACTTAAACTGTTGGAGTTTGTGCAACTTCAGAAGCTATTCTTATTGTCCTCCTTCGGGAGTTGAACTTGGTGTAATCATTCATACAAACCCTACAAAGAACAATGTAATCCTTGAGATGAAAATCTAGCAATAAAAGAATAAAATATAAATTATGAAATATAAAATTATATTTCTTCCCCAAGTGAAGTCGGCTCCAGTTAAATTCTGGGTGGGAAAATAGTATAAATAGGAGGCGCCCCTCCTCATTATTTCATACAACAACAACACAACAACTTTCTAGGAGAGAGAGAAGTTCGCATACACTGCAAAAGAAGACTATTTTCAAGGTTTCAATATTTGGAAAGCATTTCCATATTTTTCTTTTTTTTCTTGATTGTACTCTGATCTTAGAATTATTATCTCTAGATGAAGGTTGCTAGGTTTTCCCCCGTTTGGGTTTCCTAGGTGAAAAATACTTGTGTTATTCTTCTGTGCTTTTTATATATTCTAGTGATCCTATTGATAAATTCAACTAAGATATATTGCTATAATATTTAAGAAAATCTAATATGGTATCAGAGCATTGTTAGAAGAAGCCATTGTCGTTAACCTATCGAAACTAGGGTTTCATTTTTCAAGGTCTTCACTCAACATTTTGGCAAAAAAAGAGCCTTGGGAATTTCGCTCTAAGGAAGGAACATGTTTTGATGAAGACAGAATTCAATTCTAAGAATTTTCAATTTTGACCTAATTCTATAGCTGCAACATAAATTAGGGTTTCCAATTTTGACCTACTTTCTCCATAGTTTTGGCTCAACTCTACCTCTACTCAACTCGCCTCTCTAGGGCGCATTTATCTATGGGTCAGTTTTCCAAAAATCCAACTTTAATTTTTTACCTAGCCTCTGCTAGGGTCTCAAATCTAGATCTGCAGTCAAGATGATCATCATGAAGGTTGAAGATCGTTTGGAAGGGGCTTCCAACTTCATCCCCTAGAAGTCTAGGGTTCTTCTTCTACTAGAATAAAATGACCTATTACAGTGTGTAAATGGAAAGGTCCCAGAAATCGAAGCCAAAGAAGACAAATCTTGCTAGAGAAAGAATGATGCCAAAGCAAGGAGGATTTTAGTGGACTCAGTTAGATATCACTTGGTTCCTCAGATCTCAGAAAAGACGACGACAACGAGGATTTTCAAAACCCTAAAGAATTTATTTGAACATAGTAGCATCAATGCAACTCTCACATTGAGGAATAAAGTGTTGAATATGAAGATGGCAAAGTCTGGGAATATTTCCTCATATTTCATGAGGATCACCGAGCTCCGGGACAAGATAAAGTCCAGTGGATAAAATATTGAAGAAAAGGATCTCTTTATGACCACCTTAAATGGTCTCCCACCATATTGGTAGTCTTTCATCCAAACTATAAGTGGTTGAACCAAGTTGCCCAAATTTGATAAACTATGGGCAGAATGCACTCAGGAAGAAATAAGAATCGCAGCATGCCAAAGACTTCATGGTACTTAATTTGAGGAAAATAAAGAATTTGTATCTCATGCCAAGAAAGGAAAGGGAAGGGGAAGGAAGCCATAAATTCACAAGAATCAAGATAAGAGATCAAGTGCTCCCCCATATCAGAAGAAACAAAAGAAGGATCTATCTGTCAAAGTTCACACAAAAGAAAACACGAATCTTCAACTGATGATGTAGAAGATGACCTTCCTCGCAAGGAGCCTAGGAATGATGATTGTTCAGAGTTATTCTTCTAAGAAATGGTATAAAGATACAGACTGTGATTCACGTGAAGCAAGAATATGAATATCAGTGGGATCTTATAGTGAGAGCCCACCCACAAAACTACAAAATATAAGTATTTTATTTTACATGCTCTAGTAGAATAGACATGGTTTCTTTTGAATAGATTTTACATAGATCTACATTTCTAAATTTAGGTAGTTAATTAGCCTGTCATGCTACAAACCCATCTAGGATGAAAACTCCTTTATAACATACTGGAGTACACCATCTTAATGGTATGTTATAATGGAGACCATAAGCATCCGAATAATGGCCTTACGTGTTGTGTCTAAGCGTTGACTAAAAGGTTTCCTACATTATTTTGTTAATACATTGATTATGAAATATTGCTAACCATATGATGGGATTTGATTTGTAGGGAATGCCATGATCTACAAGGACAAGTGATCCCATTGATATATGGATGGAACAGAAGCAAAAATCCTCTATAAGCATGTATTATGACTCTTAGACCCAGAATAATCTCATGCAGATATTTGGTGATCGAAAGTAGAGAGATTCTACGAATGTTGATCTATCTACTGCTTCAACAAGATTTACTCAACCAACTTATGAGATACAAGGAGATTTATCCCTCAAAGACAAGAATTATTGTCTATTACATATGATAGAAACCTGGTGACAATGATGTCGTGACTCAAACAAGACAATTTGAAGGATCCTTGATGAACCTGGTCGTCCCAAGATGGATAATTACTTTCCAGACTGCATTCACGTGCCCAAGTTAGAAAATTCAGTCAAGAAGGAAACATTTGTGGGATATCGCAAGTCTTCAAAGGCTTAGAGAATATACATCCCAGGATTGAGGCAAATCGAAGTCAGTCAGGATGTAACCTTTAAAGAAGAAATGGATATCAAAAAATGAAGAGGATCAGATATGGAGATCGATGATGATGAAGATATGAGATCATCTCCTGTCCAAACATTAAGAGGGAGTATGAAGAAATGAATAAACCGATCATTCCCATTGATCCATTTGAGCCAGATGATGCTCCCACAGATATGGCAGTAAGATGAAAAATACCCATATGGGAACGACATATATTTCAAAATACAAAGGAGCATGAAACTCTACATGGAGCAAATGGTAGTATTGAAAAATACAAGGCTAGGTTTGTAGCTAGAGGTTTCTCTCAGAAAGAGGGAGTCAATTATGATGAGATAATTTCTCCTATGGCTCGATGCACTTCCATCAGATCGATCATTTCTATTGCTTCAGCTATGGGATGGAAGTTGCATCAGATGGATGTCAAGACTACCTTCTTAATGGTATTATTGAGGAAGAAGTATGCATTGAACAACTAGAAGCGTTTGTTGTCCATGGAAAGGAATCCCACATATGCAAGCTGAAAAAGGCATTATATGGACTCAAGCAAGCACCTCGTGCTTGGTATGGATAGATAGATAGATTCCTGATGAGTCTGGGATTCACCAAGAGTGATGCAGACCCCAACATTTAATACAAGGTTGTGAATGATGAGCCACTTATTTTGGTACTATATGTTGATGACTTGTTTCTTACCGGAAATGAGAAACTTATATTATGGTGTAAGAAGAAACTCCCCTTTGAGTTCGAAATGAAGGATATTAGATTGATGCACTACTTCTTGGGATTAGAAGTATGGAAAAGGCAGAAAGAGATTTTCCTAGGACAAGGAAAATACACTGTAGATATACTGAAGAGATTTAGAATGTTGGACTGCAAGTCCATAGCTACTCCAATAGATGCAAAATTGAAGAAGCTAAGGTATTCTGCTTCATATTCAAATTTGATTGATCCCACTATGTATTGCCGGTTGATTGGGTCCTTGATGTATCTAACGAACACCAAACTAGACATTTATTTTTCTATGAATGCTCTCAGTCAGTTCATGTGTGAACCGAGAGAGATTCATTGGATTGTTGCAAAACATGTGCTTAGATACTTATGTGGGACTATGGATATGGTATACGATATGATTCCAAATGTGACTTGAAATTGCAAGGGTTTACAGACTTAGATTAGGCCGGATGCTCTACTAATAGGAAAAGTGCTTCAGGATGTTGATTTAATCTGGGTTTTGTACTTATTTCCTGGTGCAGTAGGAAGCATAACTCAGTGGCTCTTAGTACCGCAGAGGCCAAGTATATGGATGCTAGTTCAGCATCCCAAGAAGAATTTTGGCTTCGTAAACTTCTTGCAGGATTGTTTGTCCAGATTCCAAAGCCAACTGTGATTCACTATGATTACGAGAGTTGTTAGCAAATGTCAGTGAATCTTGTATTTCATGACAAGTAGAAGCACATAGAGATTCGGTATCACTTAATACATGATATGGTGCAGAAAGGTGTGGTCGAGCTACAGTATATTTCGACAGATGACCATACTACAGATGTTCTCACCAAGCCTCTTCCCAGGATGAAATTTGAATACTTTCACAGAAGACTTGGAGTAGAATAGGATGTATCCCTCCTTGAGAGGAAGAGATGACTGAGAGACACTTACCATACCTTTTACCATGTACCTCTGCTCATCTAGGTTCCCATCCAGGTATGGGATAAATCCCATTAGCATATGAGACGAACAAGTAGTATATGTTCAGGTTCACAAAGGTGCCTCTGCTCATCCAGGTGCTCAGCCAAGTATGGGAGAAATCCCATCGGCAAATGAGTCAGGTAGGTAGTAGATGGTCGTGTGATTGCATAGATACCTCTACTCATTCAGGTTCTCATCCAGGTATGGGAGTACCCCATGGATAGATGAGATGAACAGGTAGTATATGGTTGTGCACGTGTGCTCATCCAGGATCTCTATCTAGGTATGGAAGTATTCCATCGGGAATAGAGATAGATAGGTAGAAAAATATTTTCTCTCAGACATGCAGATAGAAAAAATTCATAAAGACAACCTTTAGTACGTTTAGAGATGATAGAGACAATATAGATGTACAAATAAAACCCAGATGATCATGATGTTGATGAAGACCAAAGAAACCTTCCTTGTTGAGAGGGAGTGTTGGAGTTTTGTCAACTTCAGAAGATATTCTTATTGTCCTCCTTCGGGAGTTGAACTTGTTGTAATCATTCATACAAACCCTAGAAAGAACAATGTAATCCTTGGGGTGAAAAGATAGCAATAAAAGAATAAAATATAAAATTATATTGCTTCCCCAAGTGAAGTCAGCCCCAGTTAAATTCTGGGTGGGAAAACAGTATAAATAGGAGGCTCCCCTACTCATTATTTCATACAGCAGCAACACAATGAATTTTTTGGAGAGAGAAAAGTTCGCATACACTACAGAAGAAGACTGTTTTCAGGGTTTCAGTCTTTGGAAAGCATTTCCATTTTTTTCTTTTCTTTCTTCATTGTACTCTGATCTCAGAATTATTATCTCTAGACGAAGGTTGTTGGGATTTCTCCCATTTGGGTTTCCCATGTGAAAAATACTTGTGTTATTGTTCTGTGCATTGTCTATCTTCTAGTTATCCTATTGATAAATGCAATTAAGATATATTGCTATAATATTTAAGAAAATATAACAAAAACATATGCTTATCCACAAGCATAAAAATACAACAGGTATGTTAGGTAATTTAAGAGACCAACCAACTACTTATTCAAAGAAGCGTCATCTAGATCCGATCCAGAATGCAAATTCTCTAAACTAGAAACTGTGGATTTCATCTCCATCATAAACAACACATTAAATGTGTAATTATCATGCAGAAATAAAATATTTAATTGTCTTTCAATCTTCAAAATTTGTTGACTTCAAGAATCTTCTACCATCTAAAGAATTTCTTAGCGAGATTTCCATTCTATGTGATGTTCTTCAATGTCTGATCACTTTTATAGTGATTTCATATCATAGTACCCCACATAGCCAACTATATGTCTATATAACCTCTCCACAAGGTTTTAACTGTTGTTTGACATTTCATACTATAATTTTTCTCAAGTATCCAATAGTTTTTGAGACTTTGACCATGTCTCTTCTGATGTGGATTCTATCTATAAGGTATCACAACCCTTGGCTTCCTGACTCATGCATCATGACTAACTAGTTTAGGTACTTTTAACTGTTGTTTCTTGTGAAGATACATCAATACTCCCTTTTCAACTAGAGGAGTCTTTCATATTATACCAAGCTTGTTTCAGAAAGAGGCTTAGTAAATATACTAGCAATATTGCTCATCCATGGATATATACAGGAGTTACACAACTTCTTTCTACACCATGTCTCAGATATAACTGACTAGGAACCTTGTTTGCCTTACTGTAAGCTATATCTGGAGAAACATATTTGATGTGATATTTCTTGATCACTCAACTAGTCAAAATACACATGTCCATGAAACTTACTTTCACTGACCGAGACATGTCTGAATCCACATACACATGTACCAAGTAGGTAACACAACACATGCTTTATTGTACATGTTTATGTACTGGCTGTAAATAATATAACTAATATTGGGACCTATATAAGTATATCTAACATCTACGAGATCCTACAAATTTGAATAAGAATCATATTTAACTTCATCTGTGTGGCGATGGACTTATAGTATAATTTTCTTGAATCTTTTCAAGCATTCTACTAAATATTTTCCTCAATCAGAAGAAAATATTTATCTAAAGACTATTACAACTCTAAACCTTAAGAATCATCCAAGATTATTACATATAGAATCCTTCTGAATATAAGTATCATACATAGTTTCTACATAGGAGGAGGTTAATTTAACCAGATCTATTGATTTTTATAGGAGCTAGAAAATATAGCTTCTCCCTCTCAACATCTAGGATGTGAGAATCATAAATTTTAGACCTCCATCACGGAGACTCATACTCCTCTATATCTAACACATATATGAATATAATTTAGAGAAATGCATTACATTCATGAGACTTTACATTTCTCAGAATAGAATTAGGGATTCTATTATGTCTTCTTCCTGAGAAACATAGGAACCTTCCAATCTACTCTTTTTCAGGATCAACCATCTGAATGAATCCATGTCATTCTCTTCTTATAGGACATGGAATATTTTTTTTCCTTAGAAGAAAAATTATTCAAATGATTAATAACATTACATAACCAAGAAATGTAATCACATGAAAATTTTCAACATACTCGCAATGCTTTACAAAGTTATGTACATAGACTAAATCAACGTTTTGACATAACCCCATTCATATCTTATGTGATGTTTTGCAACCCTATATCAGTGTTAAATTTGAGGACCATAGAAATACATGCCAATATGAGAGCTATTGGAAAGGAATTATGCAGTGGAATAATTAAGATCAATACACACTGAGCAAATAATTCATGACATAAATTTTAGATAAATCAGACAAGAATTGCTCAGATAATCACAACATTAATATTCATTCATTAATCAGTAATACAATGGTAGTAAAATAAATAGAATTCGAATATTGTGGATAGGATTCGAATCTACCAACTCTAACTGGTTGTTTAGCTAACTTGGTGTGGAAAAATCACAGTTGGAGCTCATTATTTTAACTCCAGATGTCTAAATTAGTCTACAATCAGTTAACTAGATGAGGTAGGTAGAAAATAGGTGCCACACTCCCTGCATGCATGCAAAATTGGCGCTAGGCTAACTGATAGTGATCTAACTAGAGGATAAATCGACATAATTGCTTACCTACCACAACCAACTGAAGGATATTATTGGTGGCACTCAAAGTAGGATCCTATAATGTTGGGATTGGTCCCAAAGGCACATAAACTTATGCATGAAGATGTAGTAAGTGGAAGATAACATCTAGGTGTGTCCCCCATACTCTAGTACAGTGATAATAACTTCCTAAGTTAGGCAAAATGACCAAATAGACTATATTAGAAAAAGGAGGATTAATTAATCCTAACACCCCCCTCCTTATTCCTAACTTTGGACAACTTGGTCCCTAGAAACTTGGACAAAATTATCCCATACAATCTAAATGAAAAATGGGGAAAACCTCATGGGACCCCCCACCCCCCTGCCCATCTCAAAATAAGCAGGTAATTAGGAAACAAGCCTCCATACTTAAGAGAAAAAAAATTCTCTTTGAGTGAAAACTTGTGAAAAAATTGCTACAATTTGCAACTCTGTGGAGAAACAATGCAGACTCTTGGTTCTTTTGTGCATCAACATCCTAGTACTGTGCATGTGAGCCTTTCCATTTTCTTCCAATATGATGGTGGATAGGAGAAGGAATGTTTCCTTTGTCTCTTCTTTCTGGAGGAATAGTGACTTGATCCAATTTGTTCTTCAGTGGGTCGAATTGTGGATTAGTGCTTACCATCAAGTAGCATCTCTCGAGAAATTTGTTGCAACACTATGAAGGTAGAGAAACTATGTGGGAGAGTGCAACATGTTCATTCTGATACTGTACCTCGTTCTTCTTATGTCGTCTGGATCCCCACCAACATTCCCATCTGCTTCAATGAGATTTTGGGCCCATTTAGGCTTCTAATTTGGAATAGGTGTTGGATATGGATCTAGATCCTCTTGAGGCTCAATATCAATATCAAGATCATGCAGATATTGTTCCTCATCTTTTGAATCTGAAACATTTGGAAATACATCATTAAGAAAAGGTGTATATAGAATTTTTTTACCTTTCCTTTCGAATGGTAGTTGAGGTTGTACTGGATCTGAGTATGGAAGAAAGTGTGAGAATTCATATGCATTTGAGGCATGGTTTGTAACACCCTTCGCTATAATATTCCCAGTTGAGATATATGTGATCTCCACTAAGTCAGGACCAAATACTACTCGCTTTGGTGAGCCAGTATGTGTCATCTGATATACAACAAATTTGCAGCTAATGAGGGAACATAGAGTACATCTATGAACACTCCATGTTTTAACTTGATAGAACCCTTTTCATTCAGCTCGAATTTAAGTGTCATCATCCATGTAAATAATAGGACCATCAATAGTTTGTAATGAAGAGAATGATTCTCTGGATGAAATCATATGATTGGAGGCTCCTGAATCAATGAGGAAGGCATGTGTTTTGTAACAGCTGGCCTTCAATGCATGGAATCTCTCATAATGATCTTCAGACCTTTCTCTAGAGTCAGTATTCATACAATGGTCATCTTCATACAATGAATTTATGGATGAAATCCTTTCATATAGTAGGAACATAGAGCTTTCTCAAATTTATTCTTCTTGAAACCTGAGGCTCCATCAGAAGATTTCTATTCTCCTTTGATTTCAAATCAATATTTTTGGTCTCCTTCCCTTTTTTTTTTTGTCTTGTTTGCTTCTAGCTAAGACTGTCTGATTCTTGGAGGCTTGAAGCACTCCCATATGAATCAATTTGTCTTTCTCATGGATCAAAGACTTTGCAAAAGCATCTAGATAAGGCATCTTCCACTTTAGAATGGAAAGTACAGACACAGATTGAGAATTCTGAGTCAAGATTGCTCAGAATTGACAACAGAAGCTGCTCATCCTTCCTTTCTATCCCACATTGTTTTCATTGTAGTACTAGAGATTTGTATTTTGAAAAGAATTTTTGAATATTTTAAAAAATTATGGGTTGTAGTGCAATGAGTTCATTCTCCAGAATATGGCCTCTAAGCTCATCTTGTTTTCCAAACAAATCTTTAAGCTTGTCCCATACTTACTTTGAAGTTCTGATTCATTCAAGGTGAAACAAAATATCCCTGGAGATGTGAATGCACATGAAGCTAAAGGATTTATTTAGCCAGTTTAGAAACTTGGATTTCTCAACATACTATTAAGGATCAAATTTTATTCCCGTTGTCATCCTAAATAGTCCCTTGTTGTGCAAGGACATCTACATATCTTCCCTCCAATCAATGTAATTGAAGGGTGTAAGGATTCTGGGTGTAAGAGCAGAAGAATTATCCATTTCACAGTATGTTGATCAGTCAAATCTTTTAAAAGCTATGTAGGTACCTGCAAAAAATCACTACAAAACAAACCAATTCGAAATAATATGTCAGTTCAAACTCTTCCACCTTGACATGTGCACTTTTTCAGATTCTGTCACACCTGGATAGAATTCTCTAGACAGAATCTAGAGGGATCAATTCTATGATTCCAGGAATTATGTGGAAACTCAGCTGCTTCTGATGCAAGCATGGAGGTCTCATAGGTTTGTTGTTGGCCTGAACATAGGCTCTGATACCATGTTAAATTTGAGAACCATATATCTATAGGCCAATATGAGAGCTATTGGAAATGAATTATCCAATGGAATAATTAAGATCAATATACATCGAGCAAATAAATCATGACACAAATTTTAGATAAATCGGACAAGAATTGCTCAAATAATCACAACATTAATCTTCATTCATTAATCAGTAATACAATGGTAGTACAATAAATAGAATTTGAATAATGTGGTTTGGATTTGAATCTACCAACTGTTTAAATAAATCAGTGTGGAAAAATCACAGCTGGAGCTCACTAGTTTAACTCTGGATGTCTAAATCAGTCTACAAACAGTTAAATGATGAGGTAGGTGGACAAAATGCACCACACTCCCTCCATGCATGCAAAATTGACACTAGGCTAACTGATAGTGAGCTAACTGAAAGTAATTGGAGGATAACTCAGCATAACTACTTACCTACCACAACTAATTGAAGGAGACTATTGGTGGCACTTAGAGTGGGATCCTATAATGTAGGGATTGGTCCCAAATACACATAAACTCATGCATGAAGATCCATTAAGTGGAACATAACCTCTAGGTGTGTCCCCCATACTCTATTACAGTGATAATAACTTCCTAAGTTAGGAAAAATGACCAAATAGACTATATTGTACAAAGGAGGATTAATTAATCCTAACAATCAGTTCAAAAAATCATATTTTATGAAGGAAATATGCAGCCCCATATTCATATCTCATGAAAAAAGAATGGATCTCTCTATCTGATATATTATGACCAATCGTGTAGTCATATGTTCACATTTCATGAAGCAAGCATGCAACCTTATATCTCATGTCTTACGAAGTAAATTTTCAAATTTATATCAACCCTATATACGTATATATCAGTCCTACATAGGTATTATATTAGTCATATATCATATCACATAATATGGACCCATGAGATCAACAATATGATACTAAAAGACAAACAATAATGTATATGCTCAACACAATTCCAAAGTCTAGGAATACAAATCTCTATATGACAGTCATGAAACATATTAAAAAACTTTAGATATGATTTATAACATCATGTAATAATAAAAATATAAAGTACTTATCTTTTATTGAGTTATGTGGGCTCCCTCTTGATCTCTGCACCCTTGCGGAGATTATCAAAGTCCTTCTTTATTCACTTGAATGGAAGAGATTATTTGTAGTGAAAGGCTTTATCCCTTTCTTCATTCTTGTCACGACTACAATATTATCCTCTTTAGTGTACACAACCTTGCTTTGGATGTTCCCTCTTATTGAATCGATTCCTTCTTCTTGAAAATATTGGTGAGTGTATCAAAACACTTCCTTGTGGTATTCAACGGAATTATTTTGGACATGAGATTGTCCTTAACCGAATCAAAGATGATATGCTTAGAGTTTGCATGATTCTTCTTGAAGTTGATTCACCATTCATTGGTGGTAGGATCATCTTCCACCATGGATACATAACCATCAAGGTTATGCTATTCAAGAATATTCAACACCCTTTCCTTCCATGTGTTGAAGTTGGAAGTATCTTCAAAGGAGGTCTTACGGTCGAATGGAGATCAATGTCATGGATGCAATATTTTGTTAAACTCTTCAAGATCTATGTAGGCTTAGTTTTCTGCACAAAACTAAGCTCCTTCATGCCCTATGCTCTAATACCATGTTAAAGTTTGATCAAAATCGGAGATTCTTGAACTTTAAAACTTTTACTGATCAATTTTAGCACATATGATTCTCATAAATCAGCCACATATATCATCCATAAATAAATCATCCACTTAAAATATTCAACCATAAGAGACAATATATGCCCTGGAAAAACCCTCTAAACACAGAGGATGAAAAAACCAACAATTCTTTGAGTATGATAGATAGATTTACAAAGGATGGTTTACAACACATAAGAAGTTTTTTCGATAAGAGATATCACCACGGAAGTAGAGAAGAAGTATCCAATGTAACCCTCCAAAAAAAAATGTATGAAACTATATTGAACTTTCCATATGCCTA
Source organism: Pseudotsuga menziesii (assembly GCA_001517045.1). NCBI lineage: Eukaryota > Viridiplantae > Streptophyta > Pinopsida > Pinales > Pinaceae > Pseudotsuga > Pseudotsuga menziesii. The sequence goes on along the minus strand of LPNX010623937.1, from coordinate 807,774 downwards.
GCATATTAATAACAAGCCAAAAACCATAGCATGCAAAAGGTAGCGCATAGGAGGATCAATAGACATATTGAAAGCGCCGCATGGTGCATTCACAAGGAGGAGCTAACTAGAACTCCCTCCATGCAAACAATAGCTCCCTTCCTTTCCTCAATTATATTTAACTGGATGTTCTTTTTCTTGAACTGAAAGTGAACTGACTTGAACTAAATGTTAACTAAATTGAACCGAATGTTAACTTACTTAAACTGAATTTTGGTTGACTTCTATTGAATGTTATTTTACTTGAATTGAATGTTAACTGACTTGAACTGAATGTTAACTTAATTGAACTGAATTTTCACTGACTTGAATTGAAAGTGAACTGACTATTGATCACTTAGTTAACATGCTAACTGAAGTGTCCTTAGAGCATCACTCTTAGTTTCATCCATGCACAATTTCTATTATTAATTTTTGCATGGATCTCGTTATTAGTCGATGCATGTTGATTGATGAACATGAAGATCTTCTTTACTTAATTGATTACATTCATTAATAGTTCAACCGATGCTTTAAATGAGGCACTGATTTATGCATTCATATTTAACTAAACCTTTATAACTTGAGTTCACTCAAACATTTGCATGGGAAATTCGAATTCTCTTTATCTATGCTTTAACTCATTATCATTAAATAATTAATGCATGGTCCATATGTGTATTATTTATCCATCTTATCATATCATACTCATAAGAATTATTCCATACATACTTATGATCATATATATTACCTCGGGCCATATAGTCGTATGCTAAAGTAATTCACTCTAGGGGTAGCTAAGCCTAAAGGAAACTTATAGCACTCAATGACCATGACTAGCAATATATCACATAGTATAACCACCACAAAAAATGGAGGTCCACAGTCTTGATACAACACAAGACTTCAATCTTGATACAACACAAGATCATCTCCATAATTAGAGATCCATTCTCATAGGGTACGTTCTATGAGAATACTTGAATCGATATTACACACAAGTCTATTCTTAATATTACTCACAAGAGTCAGCTTGATATTACTCACAAAATTTACAATACAACATCACCACCTCAATCATATGAGAATATATAAGACTTGATATAACTCACAAATCTAACTTGATATTACTCACAAGTCTGAAGAATAACTCATGATGTGATATAATCAACAAGCTCTTCATCAATTTACATATTCCATTAATTGCCAAGCCTAAGGCCATGTAAACCTTAACCATTTACCTCTATCTCGAGCCCTATATCTCATCATCGTACATATGGTATTTATATATTACTTCATCAAACCCACTCATATTCAACTTCCCAACTTCCCTCGTGATCGTTCACCTTTTGGTGTTCCAATGTGTTAATGTGTTAACACGTCGATATTCTATCTCCCAAGGCAATTCCAATTTCCATTTTCACATGTCGAATCATTTCTTAACCTTCTCAAATTATTTTTGGTATTACATTATTCATCATGGTTCATTTCAATGTGTTGAGAAATCAACACACTAATCTAGTTGACATGTTGATTTAGCTTACCTGCACTCATTTGGTTGGCACATTGATTTGGAGGGAACGTGTGCATATTCACATCATGATATAAGGGGTATTTTAAAATCTAATGTTATTTAATTGACTCATTGCATCACCTCTTGTGTTCCACCAATGAAAAATAAATAATGGAGAGATCATCTATATTTTTGTCTATCCTCTTCAGTTTTCAAAGGGCCTCAATTCACAATACAATCTTCATCAACCTTAGAGGACACATACAAGGAAAAAATAAAGATACGTGGAGGATTAGAAATAAGAGAGTATTAATATACCTCCAAATTTGACACCAAATCCAAGGACTTAATTTAGAAATCCATAATATATCCGAAGCTATGGTGTATCACTTGACAAACTTAGCATCCACAATGTCTCAATTGCATTCCTAGAGGACATGCCTTTGATTTGATGTAGGTAGGACCTTTGAGTATGATATTTTTTTATGAAGTCCATATTCATATAAGCAATAAGGACTCAATCTTTCTCACCCAATGGCATAAGAAATACATAGAATATTATTAATAAAAATATGTTTGTTTTTATGAAAACTTTGGCTAAGTACAAACGTAATTTTTTTCAACCACAAAATAATGGAAGGTCAATGAATTTGCAAACGTTATATCTCTACCTTAGGCCATAAATAATAATGTTATATCTCTACCTTATGCCATAAATAATAGGAATATTAATATTAAACCAAACTTTAATATTAAGTACATTTGAAAATATTAAGCTATTGTTTACGACAATGTGAGGTACTCATGTTATTTATTCTTAGAGTTTATAGCTCAAAATTTATATGAAATGGATGAATATATTACTTTTCATTTATTTTTGTATTTTTTGGGTGGAAAAGTTGGAGTTGTTGAATTGTAGGGTCGATTTCAGGAGTATGTCATGATTTGGTGATTAGGGGTCCATAAACGTTCAGAGCCTAATTGAGGCATTAATTGTTTTGTTAGGGCTCAATACCTTGTAATGTAAGTTTCCAACCTCATAATGTTGTCCTACACATCGATATATTTCTAATTGCACAAAGATCATCTCAATTATATTTCATATAAGGAATATATGCCTCACAAGATGTCCTATCCCTTTGACCACCATGGTATTGAGTAGGTTCCATGTCATATCCTATTACTCACACATGTGGAGCTAGTCAGCTATGGACTTTTAATAATATTCTAGAGAATCCAAGACCCTAACCCTATTTGGAAGTTGAGGTAGCCAAAACCCTAACATTAACCCTTGAAGGCTATCAAAAAATGTTGAATAATTCCCCCCCAAAGAAAGGAAGTGGTAATTGTTTTTATTATTGTATTGATTATTGACAGATTACTTGAGTAGAGAAAGGTAGTGGGATATGTATAAATTCAAAGGACGTAGAAGCCTCTATAGAAACCATAGATTCCAAAATGTCCATGACAACTCCATAATGAGTTCACCTTAATTTGTATTTGCATTTAACTAAGAATAAAAGAGAAATGCATAGTCCATAACTTTTGTCTAGGTTGAATGTAACACCCTGATTTTGACCATGTTTGCATTAATGTATATGATGTAAATATTATATGAAATTATGACAAGGATATCAAGACCAAGGACCTGTCATTGATTAATGTTTGATATATAGGCGATCATGGTTGATTCCTATGGTTTTTGTGCTAAGTCAAGCACGTTTGTAAACATCATGTAAATATGCAAATTAATGAAAAACCCATAGCCAGCTATGTCGATGCACCGAAAAATGAGATGGGGGCATGAGTTTCCTGAGGATAAGGGGGTGGGAATGTTGACCTTGAACCAGTTTGGGAAAAGCCATGTGTCATGGGGAAATCACATCAAAACTGTCAACTACCCTTTTTCTTGTCTTTTTTCCCAACCATTTATTCTGCTAGAAGGTGGTTGAGGTAGTTATTGCATGGAAGGGGAAGAGTATGGGAAAATTTGAATTGGGCAGAGCACCCAATTTCGAATGTCATGTTTTGAATTCATGGGCAAGAAAAAACCAGAACCGTAAGCCAGTTTGACATAGGCATTACGATTTTCATTTTGGACTTACATTTTGGGAGAGGCGGGATGTCTTGCTCATTCACCATCTTCATTCTCCATTCATGTGGAATCTCTTAGCAACGGAGTTCTTCATGTGTGTATCCTTTGTGTTCTGAAAGTGTTATTCCCTTGGCAAGAATGTGATTGTTGTGTTGCAGCGTCATCTTGACTACAGAGTGTATGAGACCCTGTTACTTGTGTTCCATAGTAAAGCCTGCGTTGTGGAGTCTCCTTGTGGTTGTTGTGTTGTGCACCCTGGTTTGGGTCTGGACCGTATATAAGACTTAGGAATGGGAGAGATGTATAATGCACTTGATAAACCTAGTGTGGAACCTCACAATAATATAAGAGTGGTTACTAAAACCTACTATGCACATCCTGAAGAGCACTGGAAGGGAAGGTGTAGCTTGAGGGACTGTGGAGCAGAGAAGGGAACACTTCCTTGTGTTGGGTGTGTAGGCAATGGGGAAGCCAGGCCAAATAGGTCTTGTGAAGATGTTATTAGCTCTATAGATGATCTCACTAGCTTAGCAGTTCTTTTTTCCCATTTCCTTAGAATCCTGATAAACCCAACTGGAAAGCTGGCTTGGCTGATAGCCTGATAAACCCATCCATTGGCTTGGTTGTGTCTTGTTGAGTTTGACCTTGTGAGTAACCTTTGGCTGGATATTCTGATAAACCATGTAGTGATATGGCTTGACTATGTACAATATGATAAACCCATATGTTGGCTTGATTGGTCCTTAAAGGTGAATGTTGGATTGACTGTGAATAGTTTGTGAAACCCAACTATGAGATGGCTTGGCTGAGTGGCCTGTGAAACCCATCTGTTGTTTTTTTTCCCTTGCAGCCTGATAACCCAACTATGTTGGCTTGGATGAGTTTTGTTGCACCCTTGGCTATGTATGAGTCTTCTCGTGTTTCCTTATTCCTTGAGGAAATCATGCCCAGCTCAGGGGTGGCAGTGTTGCTGAGAGATTGATGAGCACACTGGCCTATGGTTGGGTGGAACGTTGCAGTGACATAGCTGGTTGCGAGACAAGTTCTTCTCAAAGGTAAATGTTTGTGTCTATGTTAATCTCTACAATTGTATTTCTTGCATCGTCATTGCTTGATGGAATATGATGAACATGTTGGATGTGTTGAATTAATGAATTGTTCCTTTGAATAACTGCAATTATAGGCATCTATGTATGTTTTCTTCAATGCATGGTGTGACTAAGTTGTAGGGTTAGATGTCGGACTGATGTTGGCTTGGATGGCCAAGTTTGTTCAAAGACTTCGATTAGCAAGTCAAAACTTGAGCATAAACCTTCTTCTACAATGGTTCATTCCGTAGTCGGGATGTGGGATGTGAAAGACACCCTTTGGAAGATTTGGACCTCCGCAAATTCCTTTCCACGATTCCATTTCTGTAACTTGCGGGATGCGGGATGAGGGATGCGGAGATGTTTTTTTTGAATTACGGATTTCCACAGTTTTCATTTCGCAATGCACATTTCCAATGCGGGATGCAGGATGCAGGATCGCGGTATCGTGATTTCCACAATTCCCAATCCTACAATTCAAGTTTATGCACCATCGATCCTTGCAGGATGATTCTCCACCATTAATTTTTTTTCGATGCGGGATGAGGGATGAGGGATGTAGGACATGAGATTGCAACTCTCATAACTTTCTGACCCTGCAACTCGATATTTCTGCACCGTTGATTTTTTCGGGTGGATTCTAAGCCATTGATTTGATTTCGGATGCAGAACCCTTTGCGATCTTTGGATTCTGTTGTTATTTCTCTCCATCGTCTGATCTCCTCTGAGATATTTCCTTGCATATCGTCGAATCGATCAATGGAATACGGGAGGGAGTGTGACAGTTTGTAAATTTCGAGAAGTGGTTCGCAGCCATGCCCTATGTTTCGATGAACAGTAAAGGTTCTCGATGAAATTTCTAATTCCTTATGATAATGGGGTATGGGTACGTGACATTGTGGTATCAGAGCTGCTGGTTGCGGCATTGGGCCTAGATGGACCAGTATGGATATTGCAAGGGATAAGAGTATCCTCGGATACAAGCATTGTAGTACGCTACAGAGTGGTATCTACAAAATGGTGCCAGCACTTCAGCATGGTATCAGCATTGTGGGTTGCAACGTCAGGCTTGAAAGGACCGGGTTGAACAGATAACAGAGCTATTGGTTACAGCATTGGGGCTAGACATGCCAGGTGACAGTAAGTAAATGGTTATGGATTTGAATTACTATGTATCTAACAAATGGTGTTTGATAACACATTTTGCAGAGTCATAGTGAATTTTTGGAAGAGTGAGTTGTTGTCTCAACCATGAGAACCTACGACAGATATGATGCACGGGATTCCTATGAGCGTGCGCAAGACGCTATGGGGGAAAACATTCGAGTTGGAAATGATGATATATAATATAATGGAAGGATATTTCAAGAGATGCCACCAGACATTGCAGCCACCATGAGAAGCCTAATTAAAGCTCAAGAAGAGCAACATTAGGTGAATGCTGCCATGTTGCAAAGTTTGACAGACATCCAACGATAGATGAGCTCGGGGCAACGTACATCAAAACTAGAAGGTAGTAAGAGCAGTACCAGAAGAATAAGAAGGTATTCTAGTAGATCTCCTGACCTGGAAGGATCCACTAAGGATTCCAGCTCTTCATCTCATGGGGAAAAGAGAAGGAGACGTTATAGAAACAACTCACGGGATGAGTTTAAGAAGGCAAGGATGCATACCTTCAATGGTGAGACAAAGAATGGTCAAGAAGCTGAATCTTGGATTCTTGGGATGAGGAAATATTTCCAAGTTTAGGATTATTCAGGAAATATGAAGGCTAGAGTAGCCATCTTCAATTTGTCTAGAAGAGTATCCATATGGTGGGAGCACTTCAGGTAAGTGAATAAGATTAATGAAAGGAAAATTATGTGGAAACCATTCTAGAAGTATTTCAAGCAGAAATACCTCTCTGATAGGTACTATGATGACAAGATCAAAGAATTTCATGAGTTGAGATTGGGATAGCAGACCATGGAAGAGTATGCAAACAAGTTCTTGGAGTTGTTGAGATATGTCAGGTACATCAAGGATGAGAAAGTGAAAATCCAGCGTTTCCTTAATGGATTGCCTCAGTATTACAAAGACAAAATTGATTTTTATGAGCCTAGAACTATGGAAGAAGAAATAAGGAAAGTTAAGTATTGCTATGAGCAAAACAGAGGTAAACATGACTATCATAAGACTTGGAAGGACAAGAAGAACGATAAGTATGACCAGAGGAAGAAAGGTTTTAAACCAAAGGAAGAAAGGTTTTAAACCTTCTAACTTCAAGAATCAGCAGAAGTAACCATCCCAAGCTGAGAAGCAACTAGCCAGAGTGGTGGGAGAAAATCCAAGAGATCCATAGCAAATCAGAGAACCACTCCAATGTTGTATATGTGTAGGGCCCCACATGCACAATAATTGTCCACTCGAGAATGAGAGTGCAAGTCCAGCTTACAACCTTCAAGAGGTAGAAACTGTGGTTCAAGTAGCAAGGATCGTCCCTAGGATTTACGCAGCGCTGGAGGACTGCCAAGAAAATCACCAGTCGACTGTGGTTGAAGTTGTAGGTAAGATTACTGAGCAATCTGTTTCTATTTTGATTGACCCTGGTTCTACCCACAAATACATTGCTCCTAGAGTAGTGGATATTTGTGCTTTCAAGAAAGTAAGGCATAGAAAATCGTGGTTAGTTCAGCTAGCCACTGGAACTAAGAGAAAGGTTAGTGAAGTGGTAGAGAAATGTCCATTGGTGATGAATGGATGGGTTACTTGTGTAGATATGAATGTTCTACCCCTTGGTTCCTATGATGTTCTCATTTGAATGGATTGGTTAGAAGATCATAGGGTAAAGCTTGACTGTTACCATAAGACTTTTGAATGCATGGAAGAAGAAGGGAACCCAAGAGTGGTAAGAGGCATTCCTAAGGTAATTTTTGTGAGGCAAATTTCAGCAATGCAGTTGAAGAAATTTTGTAGGAAGGTTTTCTAGTTGTATGCAGCTCATATTGTGGAGGAAGCGGAGAATGAAACTCCTAGGTTGGAGGACTTCCAGGTATTGCAGGAATTCGTAGATGTTTTTCTTGATGAGAATCCAGGGCTTCCTCCAAAGAGGGACATTGATTTCACAATTGAACTTGTGCCAGGAGTAGCACCAGTGTCCAAGACACCCTACATTATGAGTACACCAGAAATGTTAGAGCTGAATATGTAGCTGCAAGAGTTGTTGGAGAGAAAGTATATCAGTCCGAGTGTGTCTCCTTGGGGAGCACTAGTTCTGTTTGTAAAGAAGAAAGATGGTACACTCAGATTGTGTATTAATTATAGACAACTGAACAAGGTCATGGTGAGGAAAAAATATCCTTTTCCTAGGATTGATGACCTCCTTGATCAAATGAGGGGAGCAAAGGTATTTTCTAAGATTGACTTGAGGTCTGGTTACCATCAGGTTAGAATCAAGGATGAAGACATTCATAAGACAACCTTCAAAACAAGGTATGGACATTATGAGTTTGTAGTGGTACCATTTGGTCTCACAAACATGTCAGCTACATTTATGTGCCTTATGAACAGTGTCTTCAACAGGTATTTGGAAAAGTTTGCTCTTGTTTTCCTTGATGGAATTCTTGTTTATTCCAAGAATGAGGAAGAGCATGAAGAGCATTTGAGATTGATATTACAATTGGTCAGGGAGCATTAGTTGTATGCAAAGTTGAGAAAATCTAAATTCTATAGAGATAGAATTCAGTATTTGGGTCACATTATCTCAGAAGAGGGTATATCTGTGGACCCTAACAATATTGAAGCGATAATGAATTTTCCTACTCCAAGAAATGTGACAGATGCAAGATCTTTTATGGGACTTGCAGGATACTATAGGAGATTAATTGAAGGATTCTCCAAGGTTTCACATGCCATTACTTATTTGCAAAGGAAGCAAATAAAGTTTGAATGGATAGTGAGGTGTGAAGAAAGATTCCAGTAGTTGAAGAATCTTCTCATGAGTGCACCAGTTTTGAAAGTTTCATAACCAGAGAAAGATTTTGTGGTGTGTACTGAATCCTAATGCATGCAGTCAAAGGCTTGGAGGAGTCCTTATGCAAGAAAACCACGTGATATGTTATGAGTCCAGGAAGTTGAAGGAACATGAGAAGAACTATTCTACTCATGATCTGGAACTTGCAGCCATAGTACATGCTCTCAATATGTGGAGGCATTACTTGATGGGAAGAAGATTTGAGCTAAGGATAGGCCATTGTGGTCTAAAGTATTTGTTTGATCATCCCACGTTAAATTCTAGGAAAGCTAGATGGCTGGAGTTTTAATGTGAGTTTGATTTTGAGATAAAGCACATAAAGGGGAAAGAGAACAAGGTAGCTGATGCACTCAGCAGGAAGGTGCAGGAAATGCATATGACATCCGTTAGTGTTTTCCAATCAGATTTGAAGCAACATATTGTTAATCGTATTGTTGAAGAAGAATTGTATGTGCAGGTCAAGGAAAAATTGCAGCAACAAATCCTTGAAAAGAAGTATGAGGGATATAAATTGGAAGAAGATGGAATTCTTACTTACAAGAACAGAATTTACATTCCAAATGTAGCATATTTGAGGAGAGTTGTTATTGATGAGATCCATCAAGCTCCATATTCTGGTCACCTAGAAGACAATTTCTAGAGCTAGAAAGCAGTACTTTTATCCAGGAATGAAAAAGGACATGGCTGAATACATTTCCAGGTGCATGAAATTTCAGCAGCTGAAGGTCGAGCATCAACACCCAGCAAGTTTGTTGCATCCTTTTCCTGTTCCAGTATGGAAATGGGAAGTTATTTCCATGGATTTTATTATAGGATTTCCAATGACTTGGAGACAACATGATTCCATCATGGTTGTGGTGGGCAAGTTGACAAAGGCAACACATTTTATACTGGTTAATTCTACGCATAAGATTGATGACATTGCAAAAGTATTCATGAAGGAGATTTTCAAATTGCATGGATTGCCAAAGGCAATAGTCTCTGACAGAGATGGCAAGTTCACTTCCAATTTTTGGAAGGGATTGTTTGCAAATTTGGGTACAAAGCTAAACTTCAAAACCGCGTACCATTCTCAAACTGATGGTCAGACAAAGAGAGTTACCCAAGTGCTTGAAGACATGTTTCGCATGTATGTGATGGACAAACCAACCAAGTGGGAAGATTATTTACACTTGGTAGAGTTTTCTTATAACAATGGACAGCAAGCATCCTTGGGGATGAATCCATATGAAGATTTGTATGGCAGGAGGTGTAGGAAACTAGTGACTTGGGATAATCCTGTGAACAGAGTTGTGATTGGTCCAGAATTTCTCAAGGAGACGGAGCAAGAGGTTGTAAAGATCAGGCATAATCTGAAAGCATCCCAGGACATACAGAAAATATATGCTGATAAGCATAGTGTGAACAGAGAGTTCAGTGTTGGGGATCATTTTTACCTCAGAGTGAGGACAAAGAAGAGTTCCTTGAAACTTGGAATTTGTGCCAAGTTGTCACCTAGATATTGTGGGTCATTTGAAGTGCTTGAAAGAATAGGGTTAGTTACATATAGACTTGCATTTCCTGCTAGAACTAGGGCTCATAATGTTTTTCATGTTTCTTTTCTTAAGAAATATATACATGACCCTAACCATGTGATAAATTGGGATGTGATTCAGGTGGAACCCGAGGGAGAGTTCCGAATCGAGCCAATGTGCATCCTCGACGGGAAGGTCACCATGCTCTGGAACCAAGCCATAGGATAGGTAAAGGTGAAGTGGGAGCACTACGGTCCTGAAGAGGCTACATGGGAGCTAGAGGATGCCATGCAATTGGCACATCCATTTTTGTTCCAATCTGCGGAGCACTGAAGGTGGTACCAGTGTAGCATTTTTGTTCAATTTTGTAAAGAACTGAGGATAGTGATATTGAAGGGGGAGGGGAATGTAACACCTAGTTTTGACCCCATTTGAATTAATCTATATGATGTAAAAATTATATGAAATCATGACAAGGAGCTCAAGGGAAAGGCCCTGTCATTGATTAATGTTTGGTATATAGGCGATCATGGTTTATTCCTATGGTTTCTATGCTAATTCAAGCACGTTTGTAAATGTCATGTAAATATGCAAATTAATGAAAACCCCATAGCCAGCTATGTCAATGCAACAAAAAATGATATGGGGGCATGATTTTCCTAAGGATAAGGGGGTGGGGATGTATATTTTGAACCAGTCTGGGAAAAGCCATGTGTCATGGTGAAATCCCATCAAAATTGTCAACTACCCTTTTTCGTGTCTTTTTTCCCTACCATTTATTCTACCAGAAGGTGGTTGAGGTAGTTCTTGCATGGAAGGGGAAGAGTATGGGAAAATTCGAATTAGGCAGAGAACCCAGTTTTGAATGTCATGTTTTGACTTCATGGGAAAGAAAACACCAAAACTATAAGCCAGTTTGACAGAGGCATTATGATTTTTATTTTGGACTCACATTTTGGGAGCGGCGGGACGTCTTGCTCATTCACCATCTTCATTCTCTATTCATGTGGAAGCTCTCAGAAGCGGAGTTATTCCTGTGTGAATCCTTTATGTTCTGAAAGTGTTTTTCCATTGGCGAGGCTGTGATTGATGTGTTGCAGTTTCATATTGACTACAGAGTGTATGAGACCCCGTTACTCGTGTTCCAGAGTAAAGCCTATGTTGTGGAGTCTCCTTGTGGTTGTTGTGTTGTGCACCCTAGTTTGGGTCTAGACCATATACAAGAATTATGAATGGGAGAGATGCAGAATGTGCTTGATAAACCTATTGTGGAACCTCACAATAAGATAAGAGTGGTTGGTAAACCTTCTATGCACATCCTGAAGAGCACTGGAAGGGAAGGTGTAGCCCGAGGGACTATGGAGCAGAGAAGGGGACACTTCCTTGTATTGGGTGTGTAGGCAGTGGGGAAGCTAGGCCAGATAGGTCTTGTGAAGGTGTTCTTACCTCTATAGATGAGATCAATAGATTAGCAGTTCTTCCTACCCATTACCTTAGAATCCTGATAAACCCAACTAGAAAGATGGCTTGGCTGAGAGCCTGATAAACCCATCTATTGGCTTGGCTGTGTCTTGTTGAATTTGAACTTGTGACTAAAATTTGGTTGGACAATTTAATAAACCCAATAGTGAGATGGCTTGACTGTGTATAGTCTGATAAACCCATCTATTGGCTTGACTGGTCCTTAAAGGTGAATGTTGGAATGACTGTGAACAGTCTGTGAAACCCAACTATGAGATGGCTTGGCTGAGTGGCCTATGAAACCCATCTGTTTTTTTTTTCCCTTGCATCCTGATAACCCAACTGTGTTGGCTTGGATAATTTTTGTTTCACCCTTGGCTATGTATGAGTCTTCTAGTGTTCCCTTATCCTTGAGGAAATCATGTCCAACTCAAGGGTGGTAGTGTTGCTGAGAGATTGATGAACGCATTGGCCTATGGTTGGGTGGAATGTTGCAGCGACATAGCTGGTTGTGGGACAAGTTCTTCTTGAAGATAAGTTTTTTGTCTATGTTAATATCTACAATTGTATTTCTTGCATTTTAATTGCTTTATGGAATATGATGAACATGTTGGATGTGTTGAATTAATGAATTGCTCCTTTGAATAACTACAATTATAGGCATCTATGTATGTTTTCTTCAATGCATTGTTAGAATAAGATCCAAAGTTAGATGCCAGATTGATGTTGGCCTGGATGGCCAAGTCTGTTCAAAGACTTTGATTAGCAGTTTGAAACTTGAGTAGAAACCTTCTTCCACAACGGTTCATTCCGCAGTTAGGATGCGAGATGCGAAAGACACCCTTTGGCATATTTGGACCTCCGCAAATTCCTTTCCACAATTCCCTTTCTGCAACTTGCGGGATGCAGGATGCAAAGATGTCTTTTTTGTGAATTACGAGTTTTCATAGTTTTCGTTCCACAACGCACCTTTCTGATGCGGGATGCAGGATCGTGGTATCATGATTTCCACAATTCCCAATCCCGCAATTCAAGTTTCTGCATCGTCGATCCTTGCGGGATGATTCTCCATCGTTTATTTGTTTCCGATGCGGGATATGAGATTGCAACTCTCATAACTTTCTGACCCCGCAACTCAGGATTTCTGCACCGTTGATTTTTGCGGGTGGATTCTAAGCCGTTGATTTGATTTTAGATGCAGAACCCTTTGTGATCTTTGGATTCCATCGCTATTTCTCTTTGCCATCCAATCTCCTGTGAGATCTTTCCTTGCAGATCATCAAATCGATCAATGGAATACGGGAGGGAGTGTGACAGTGTTGGAAATGTCGAGAAGTGGTTCGCGGCCATGCCCTGTGTTTCAATGAATAGTAAAGGTTCTTAATTAAATTTTTAATTCTGCATGATAATGGGGTATGGGTATGTGACATTTTCCCATATTGGTTTTTCTTGGGTACACATTGTGTTCATTGCATGGATGGTGTCATATTTGTTTTAGTTTCTTTAATATACTCTCAATTTATTTCAATATTTTTTTGGTTAAGACAATAATATTAAATACATAATCTTACTAAAACATGACATAACAAAGAATTTTTAGAAACTTGTAAGATATGTTGTGATGAAATACTCTAGCAGAATATCCATGCTAGTTTACATATCATGTAGGTATGAAAACATTTTTCTTTGGGGCTCTTGGAGGGATTTAGAAATTAATGTAAGGAAGAAGACACAAAACCATAGACATGGAGAATGAGTACAACAACAATCCAAGGGATGAGTCATAGGAGATACTTTCAGAGATGAAGCACAAGTTGTTGACATCTCCCAAAACATGGAAATCCTCATGGAAGGTCTAGAGATAAATTTTGAACCTTTCAAGGAGTATGGTATCTTTAACTTAGAATTAGGCTCAAATAAAAATTAGGAGACAATGAAGACCCATAAAAGGAGTTGAAAATAAGTAAGAGAAATAGATATCGGTGCTAGAATCACTTCTTCCCATTCTTTATTTAAAGTGGGGAGTGAAAGTAGACATCAAACCCTACCAAAGGTAATATTGATGTTGTTAAGTTGAATCAATGGTTGCAACATTTAGAATCCTATCCAAGTGTTCATATCATAGGGGAAGACAACAATATATAGTTTTTCCAACTAAATTTAGAGGTACATGCCCAAATTTGGTGGAAAGTTGCATGAAAATGGTTAGGCTAGAGGGTGACCCCCGGTTACCAAGTGGGAGGATTTTAAAATCCTCATCAAATTATGATTCTTCCCTATTGGGTACAAAGAGGACTAGTGGATCCATTGACATAACTTGCAACATAATCAAGGGTGGAGTGTAAAAGACTTCCAACATGAGCAAGGGTAAAGAGTACAAGGCTACACTATTGATTTAAAAAACAAGCCATTATATTGGGTGCATACCCCAAGAGCTTAGAAGTGTTAATTGTGGATCTTGATTATCTTCCTAAGTCAGAGGATTGTATTAGTCACGTTTGGATTCTCGGTTGATCTATATGTGGCCTAATTCAAATTGACTAATTTGGTAGTCAATCTAAATCGTTCATCATTAGGTTGCATATCTAAAGGTAGAAGTTATGTTAGGGTTTTTTCCCTAGAAGTAAACCCCCTTTATGTATGAGGGAATTGTTGCAGTTGTGTAGTATTGTGAAAGACTAGCGTGTATGAGAGAGAGTGAAGAGGAAGTTGTAGTAGATATGTTGTGGGTTGTATACTTTCATTTTGATGGATAGTATAATAAAAAGGACTGGATATTTATCTCTAGAATTATCCCATATTGGATGGGCCACATATATTAGTGTCTCTCTTGTATTGTGTTTTTATGTGTTTTATTTCCGCATTTTATTTTATGACATTGATCCATGATCTTATTTCCTAAAAATAAGTAGTCCTTAAGTATTTGGAAGGTAACCACACTCATTTAAGGAGGCAATTGATTCTCTCTAAACCTAGGACCATTCATGAAGCATGTGTGCAAACATAATCTTTGGAGTATATGGACAAGAAAAAAGGACAATCAAGTAGTTCCAACTATAAATATCACTAATATGCTTACAAGGAGGAAAGAAGTAGGAAGGAAAGGATAAAAATACAATAGCCACTACACATTGGTGTAAGGATCCAAATAACCACTGTAACCATATTAATATCAATGGTCATACCAAATGGAAGCCACATCCAGAGTTCAATCCAAAGAAATGCAAGAAGTATTCCAACAATAAGAACATGATATCCATGAGTCAAGCAAACAGGTAGAGAGTAGTTCATATGCAATGAAAATAATTGTTTGTACTACAATGCAAAATAAGGTGAACTTGCACATCCTCCATCCAAATGAAGAGAAGGATACGACTAGACTCTTATGTATCAAGATCCAAGTCAAGAAGACAAGGGTGAATGCACTATTTGATTCCAATTCATGTAAGCTTGGATTATAAGATGAAAACCTCAATGTCACTAAGTGTAAGATCATATTTACTAAGATAAGCCTATATTGATGAAAGGGATGTGGATGTAGTGCTACTTTAAAGGTGTGGTGTAGTGTTTGAAATCCTCTACATGTACATGAGGGATGCAGTGTTCATGAGGAGATCAAATCAATACCCCTTGATTAAGGATGGGAAATACTTGATCATCAATGTGTACAAAGGTAAACATGAGATATCTCTCATAAGTTCTAACCAAGCCAAGAAACTGATAAGTTCAAATAAGAAGTTTGTATTTATTTTATTAAGATAGAATCAATAAGGAGATGAATTGGTAAAGGCAGGGACATCTTTGGAGGATTGTATTAAAGAAAATAAGCACTAGTTGGAGGAGATTTTGCAAGCAAGTATAGAAGTGTTCCAAGAGCCTAAAGAGTTACCACTAAGACGAAAGTGGAGCACAAGATATAGTTGTTTCATGAATCCCCATTTCCAAACATCACACTGTATAGATAGTCCATCCTAGAAGTATATGAAGTGAAGAATAAATTGTAAAAACTATTTGAGCATGAATTAATTCAACCAAGCACCTTACCTTGTGGGACACCTATTATAATAGTATCCAAGAAGGGCGGGACATGGAAAATTTGCATCAACTACAAATATTTGAATAAAATCACCCTCAAGAATCGATACTCTCTACCCAGCTTGACAATTCAGTTCCAACATGCCAAGTACTCACCAAGTTGGATCTCAAATTGGGATACCACCATGTACGTGTAAATAAGAAAACATCTAGAATATTTCCTTCAAGATAAGGCAAGTTATAAATCAATTGTTGATAGTTCCTTTTGATTTATATCATGCACCGTGACTACATTTATGTGTTTAATGAATTATGTATTATATCCCTTTTGCAATTCCTTTGTTATAGTGTACTTAGATTATATATTGTTTTTTAGCTCTACCTAGGAATAGCATATATCACATCTAATGTAGATGTTAGAGACCCTAAAAATGCATCAATTGCTAACCAACCTTGAGAAATGTGATTTTTCTTAGTAATACTTCGTGTATTTGGGGCATGTGATTATATTATGGGTCTATGATTGGTGGAAGGGAACTGGAGATTGATCTTGCAAAACACGGAAGCCATTTGTTGAGACATCAAAACCCCCAAGTTTTTAGAACTTAGAGACCCACCTCTTTTCTAATTTTTTTGAATCGATGATATGACCTAAATCCCTTCTTTGATTTCATATTGAATTATGGACCCATTCTTACCTAAGGCATGATTACTTTACTCATCTTTGTATTAGGTTTAAAAATATATGTTTAAAAAAAAAAAAATCCTTATTTGATATATAAGTCCTTATTTGATATGTTTTTAAAAAAAGAAGTCCTTATTTGAACATCGATGTTTTATACTCTTCGATAGCATTGGATTATAAAAAAATGAACTTTTGATTTTTCTCAATACAGTATTAGATTGATTTCAACAAATGATTTATTAAAGTGTGTTTGATAATTGATGTTTTTACCTTTTTGGATACATTATTCAACTTTCACTTTCATTTAAGATGTTGGATGGTATATCGAATTCAATTTTTTTCATTTTTCCATTTCCCTCCAACATTGCATCAAGGTATTTCTAAGGTTTTTATTATAACCAAAAATAAAAAGTAATTAAAAAATTTCTTATTGGAAGTTAAAAAATAAAATTAATTAAAAAATCCATGTAAACTCATAAAATAAAATAAAAATTAAAACCATATTAAACCTAGATCTATTAAGTAGACAAGAATAAAATTTCTTGAGGTGTAAATGTTTTCTTGATCTATAAAAATATTTAATAATTTACACCTCAAGAAACTTTATCTCTTTCTAGATCCAGGTTTATGATAGATATATGATAGTCTCTAATACAGTTTAAGGCTAGTCATTTTCGACCTTCATGTGGTTTGTGTTATAAAAGTAGGATCGCAGATCAATAACACAAGATGCAAATATTAAAATACATTACAAGAGAGGCACATATATAACGTGGTTCACCCAAGATGGGTTACGCCCACACATAAATTTCCAATCCTTTATTATTATATCATCTATCAAAATGACGGGATACAACCTGTAGCAACCCCATTTCACTTCCCCTTCACTCTCTCACAGTCTCTCTCACACAATCACAGAGATTATTTTACAATGCTACAATACAATACACAGTCGTATTACAATGAATTCCTTTTATAGGGGGGATTACCATGGGTTCATAAACTATTGGCCAACAAACATCCCAAAAAAATCTTTCAGGGGATTCGCCCTGAATCCCCGCTGCCCCCCACACACCCCCTATTGGGACAAGTGTATAGTAAAACTGGGGTACAAACATGATTGAACAATAACATCTCTGAATCTGGAAGATATGGATCCACAACCAAGAGTTAGGATGTTTTTTTAATGTTATGCATTTAAATCCATGGATGGTTACACCACTACTATGTTCCTTTTTTATTTGACATGGACAATCACCTGCTAATTCTTGCACGAGTCATGATACTGATAGCATGTCAAATTTATTGATGGTTTACTTGATCATTTTAAAATGATAAACTATTTTACACTATAATTATTTCACATTTATAGTTCGATTTTACTAGGATTATTGGTTCCATGTACCATCCTTCTCTTGATTTCTTTGTTGCACTTGCTAGGTGAGTTCAATTCCATATTTATTTTGAATTATGCATTTGCATGCATTTATTTGCATATTTTGTTATGAGGGATTTAGTAGTTAACTTCAGATAGTTTAGTCATCATTGCTACATCAAAGTTGTGGATTATTGATTCTCTTTAATACCTATGATTCCCATCCATTCTGAATTTTTTATTGGGAGATACCTTGCTTAGTTAGTAGTTTCCCTTTCTAAGTCCCTAATTGTGATATATTAAACTCCATGTTTTATAACCCATGCATACTTTTCAATCGAATTTAAGTTAGAACCCTAGTAGAAATCAAGGAAATTGATTTTTTACCAGTAATCCATTTTAGTTACCAGTCATGTTGATTATTATTGATATGCATGTTTAAAATCAAGGTCCATTTTGATTACAGTTTTGTAAATAAATGCATTGTTACTCTTATTGTTTCATAATTTAAGTACTAAAAAAGAATCATTTTTGTAATCTAAATTAGATTATCGAGCATGTTAGATTGAAGGAAAGGACATTAGTTAATGATAGGGGACAATGCATTGCATATTTTATGCCAAGTGAACTGCACGTGTATTGTAAATTAGTTGGGCCTTAGGTACACATGAGATCAAAATGGGTGGCAATCTAAGTCACTTGAAACGAGGACATGTGACCCATAGGAAATAGAAATATGAGCATCTGACACAAACATGATGACCCTCGGAATAAACACACACACACACACACACATATCCAAGTTTTTAAAAATATTCAATAGAAATTAGAATCAATACAAGTTACACATTCACAAATCACAATGAATTATAAGACACATATATGTGACATGATACTCAAGGATAAATTCTATAGAATAATGCATATTCCCCCATGAGTTTCCCACCAAGCATAGGGTTTCTTAACCCCCCTATCTCTAACTACATCATAGCCTTAAAATATCCCACTGGTATTGGAAATCTCTACAAAGTCCTCCTCCACCCCATCAAGTGAGTCTCTATCCTGATATAACTTTCTAAATACTATCTTCCTCTCCTGTGAAATCTCTCCATATATGTGAGGAGGGACTCTATGTGAGGGCCCACCATTAATCCATTCATGACTATAGAACTTGGGATTCAATGAGTGAGACAAGCAATGCAAGGGTGTGCAATTCATATCCCACCTAGAGATAAGAATATCATGTATGTGTAATGTACTAATTTTTTTTGTTTTATTTCTATGCAAGTGGATATGACTTTCGAAGTTGTGTCAACTTCACCATAAAAGGAATTATTTAATTATTTAATGTCACCAGGAAAAAGTAACTTTGTAAAGAGACATTGAGTAATCAATTCGTAACATTGAGTAATCAATTCGTAAAGTGACTATTGAAAATGTGACTTTATTAACAAAAATGGGGGAAAAGGTTAAAAGTAGCAAAAAATGGTCAAAGTAAAAATCAAATGGGAAGTAGACTCACTCTCTCATTAATTCATGTTATTCTCACTTTCAAAAAGGAATTTTGGAAAGATCTTGTAGCTTGTTTCACTTGGGACAAAAACCATAAGGGTGAAATAGTTTTGATGGTGAGACAAATACACCCTAGCTATATTATGAGGATGAATCACTCATATTTATTCTCGTACATAATTGCCAGAGAATTTTGTCCAGTGCTTTCAAATATTATCTTGTTGTTTTCTGAGGAAGAATACATTACAGTCAGTAAAAGAGAGAAAGAGAGGTGGGGGGGAACCATTGAGGAAATTGTACCATATGAAAGAGGGTCATACTCTGCCTTTGGGAACTGTACACAACTGGTGGAGGTCATAATGTGGGTTTGAGGAACAAAACTATGGTTTTGGGGATTGTAGACTCATATTTGAGGTTGTGCCATCTTCTTACAAGTTGTACATTTACATTTGGGACCATGTGGAGTACAAAAAGGGGAGTTTGTACCACCTTATTTATACTTAGTTATTTCACATCATATTGTACCATTGTTACAGTTGGTCATTTTTTGATTTAGGGGTTATTCTCTGCCACTAGGTGCTACTAATAAAAGATCATTCCAATCGTTGCTTCAAATCTTTGTTATGTGCGTTAATTGTTGTTTTTACAACCACCAAAGGGGTTTCCATCATCACAATACTCTAAAAGTCTGAGATTTTCTTACCAAGCTAAATTAGTTTGTGTTATTTTATGTGTAAGTTTTGTTGGTTACTTTCATCATTGTCAAGATATTTTGGTGCAATGTTTTTATGAATATGCAATGCAACAAACTCGCAGTGTCTGATCAATAGTATTGCCAAATTTACTCTTATGTGTGAGATAAAACATACCATCATAGAACCATAAACTTGAGATAAAATTGCACCAGTTGTTGAGGGGTTAACATAGTTCTATAAGTAATGAAATGAAGTGCTTGACAAAACTCTCCAACCAGCTAATACACTAGTTGTCACACAAAACCTTCTTTTTACATTATATGGGTTATTACAGTACGTCCATAGTCAGTTTGCAAACTATTTAAAGATACACTTAAGCCAAATAAACTCCAATAGAGAAAGAAAAATCATATCATATACTCGACTGGGAAAAATACAGTGGTCTCAGAGCATATTGGAAAGTGTTTGGCGAAATTTCCAAACCAAACCATATAGTTAGTTAGATAAAATATCAGTCTAGTTTTGGTTGGGAATATTACAGTGGTATCAGAGTTGGTGATTATTCCATCCGATGTTTTCATGCCCTTTTATCAATCCGGAGGATAGTGAAAATATCACCTATAGGATAATAAGGCAGAGGGGAGATCTTGCATATGTATTTTTGTCGGAACTCTGGGAAGAGGATCCAGTAGAATTAGAAGAAGAGGAGCAGTTTGAAACAAAAGTAGTAGAAGAATAAATAGGGGATAGGAATCATCCATTTGGGGGAAATAGAAATGATACAAGCATAAGTGAGTCACCTAAGGGAAGCACCTTGACCGTCTTAAATTACCTGGCAAGGGGAAACAATAGTTGGTGCAAATGTTTACTCAGTTTCTCACTACTACGCAAGCCAACCAAACTAATAATGGTAATAATGGGAACCACACATAGGAAGCAACAATGATATTCTAGTCGATACCAACACCTGAGAAACTAGTAGAACTACTCCTTGACCACTCTTTCCCCATTTCATGGAGGATCATCTAATTGGAAATATGAGTTTTCCATTATCAGGTGAAATTTATAATGATTATGTACCATCAATGAATTTACAGGATTTTTGTACCATCAAGCACAGGAACTGACCCAGAGACTTCAATAGAGGCCCATAGAATTTTTATCTCCAGTGGAAGGTTGGGAAGATGACTATCCCTTCCTTATATGGTTCTGGAAAATGCATCGCTGGAGCGTGGGTTCATAAGTTGGACACTTATTCCCAACTCAATCCCATGCAGGATGCAAAAGCATCAAATATGTTCCCTTGAATTTGGAGGGGGAATCCCATGAGTGGTGGTACCATGGATTGGTTACTATGGGACATAGCAGTATTACTTCATATCTTGACTTCACATATCGGTTGATGGAGAGGTTTGGCATGAAATATCTAGAATCGCACTTTAGGAAGCTAGCGCAACTCAAACAGGTAGGTACAGACACATTATACAACCTGACGAGAACTCTAAATAGTTCTCATTTTTTAAAGGTTCCATTTAGTAGCTAATTTTACCCTGTATTCAAAAAATGGCGCTACCAATAGCACACCATTTTATTTTTGGGATAAAAAAATTAAAAAAAATGAAAACTCATCAGATGTTTTTTTATTAAATCACATTAAAACAAACAATTAAAAAAAAGAATTGTTTTGAAA